>VMOF01000013.1:24928647-24950544 GCA_011764245.1 Trialeurodes vaporariorum
AAAAATTAGTGTTAAGACTTGACGGCGGTTTTTCCTTAAACCCATGGGGTTTTGGGTTTTTAAGGTCATATCAAAGATTTTTCTGATATCACGCCATGATTTTTGAAGAGGATTTAGATCCATGTGGACCTTGATGAGGCCTTGCCTCTGATCGATCGAGACACATCTAGTGGACAATGTATGGTGTATCCAGGGACCAACATTTTTGGTCTCCATACGAAAAAGCAAGATTGCAATTTGACCGCCCTTCAAAATTGTGAAATTGAAGACTGTTTTATATGCTTGTACCCACTGATTTTGCCGCCTTTGGAAATACATTGCTAGAGATAACCCTTTTTTTTCATTTATTGCTTGTTCATCCTAATATTGCCGCTCGAGGAAAGGGAACACCCCCCCCCTCTTGGCGCACCACTGCAACCAGTGGCGTAATCTTAGGGGGGGCATCGCCTCTTTGCCCCTCCAATATTTGAGAAGGGGGGGCAAAGTATCATTCCCCCCCCCCCAATAATTTGATGAAAAAAAGGAGGGAGAAAAGAAAAGACGAAAAAATACGCAAAAATAAAGAAAGAAAGGAATAATTACAGGAACCACGAAGCAAAAAATGGCAAGAATAAGTGACTCTATTTTACCCTGCGATACTGCGCCTGAAGTAAATCTAAAGTGAAAAAATCCTCTGTTGTCAATGAAATAAAGAAAATATACATTGTCTACTAACTTCTGTTCTGTGGGTTGGTTATTTTTGAAAGATTCAATTGCTTAAAATATAGTCTAAGAGAACCTTAATGTTCAAATTTTTCCGGGGGAATACCCCCTGATCCCCTATTACTGGAAAGTCCCCCCTCAGATTCCCTAAAGTATTGGACTGTATTTGCTACCCTCTCCCCTCAAAAATAATCTCTTTTACGCCACTGAGCGGAACATTACATTTACTGCAGTTTCAAATTTCCTGAAGACTTCTAACCTTGAGGAATAGTTTTTCAAAGCCTAGAAATATCAGCTTCATCAATAAGCTGAAAGTCTAAACTAAAAACTTCCCTTTTTGCCTGAGAAATGAAGAAAATAAACGTAAAATCTATTTTTAATTTTTTTTTTTTAAATTTGGTGGCATTTTTATCCGATAACATTGCTTAAAATATCGTCTGAGAGAGCCTGAATTTTCTAATTTGTCCGGGGGTCCTCCCCACTGGGGGTGTCCCCCAGACCCCCCCCTCTTGTGCATCTCTCAAAAGTTGGTTTGCCCCCCCCCCCCAAATAAAAATCCCAAGTTTACGCCACTGACTGCAACGCCCCCAAGTTGCCTCAAAAGCACGTCCTGGAATACCTCACTGTACCATAATTTTATTGTGAGGCAGGTAAAATGGACAACATTAAAAACTCTACAAGAGTGAAGCGTGCGTACACTGTACAGTGACTAGATAAACTACAGTGTGGTCATTTTGGTCGTGTTGCTGAATTGTTTACGCACCCAAGCGGCCTCGTCCGCTCATATAAGAACGCCTGTAAAATACCTGCACTGAAAAAAAAACCTCTGCTAAAACCAACTAATTGCAATTAGTAAGTTGGAATTAGTAATTTCAAAGCAGGGGCGTGTTAAATTAACCAATATTATTGGGTTCTTTGAAGTATCCAGAAATGAGTTATATCAACTAACCGTCTATATTCTTATTTTTACTAATTGTAATGTTGTTTCGAGAAAATAATTAGTTGCATTAAGAATTTCAAATAGTTTGATTTACTATTTAGTAAGAAGCGCCGTAAAAGGTCGAGCTATGCAATTTGCACGACATCAGTTACTAATTGAAATGTTTGAATCCAGCATTTCATTTATTTAAGTTAAACAACTCAAACATGTGAGTCTACTAATATTGAGTTAAATTTAGCCTTTCGCATGAAGCGCCGTTAAAGGTCGAATTATGCAATTTGCACGACATCAGTTACTAATTGGAATGTTTAAATCCAGCATTTCATTTATTTAAGTTAAACAACTCAAACACGTGAGTCTACTAATATTGAGTTAAATTTAGCCTTTCGCATGAAGCGCCGTAAAATGTCAAGTTGTCCATTTTGCATGCCACCAGCTACTAACTGTAATGTTTGAATCCAGCAATTCATTTATTTAACCTCCGCAATTCAAATATGTGAGTCTACTAATATTGAGTTAAATTTACCCTTCCGCATCCCAGAGTTGCGGTTAAGACCATTCCTCATTGTTTTAGATTAACTTGGGGGGGGGAGGTTACCCCCTCCCCCCTACGGGCCCCCCTGGGGGCTATCTCAAAAATTTCAAATAGCAACCCCTTTCCTGTGATATCTCGTTCAAAAAGCCATAACATTCTAAGACTGTTTGAGGAAATCGAAGGTGATTATCGTTTTTCATTTTAGATAAATCGAAAGTCAAAGTTCGATTTCGATCCATTTTCCAATAACTAGATCTCCCATTTGGAAAGTCGACATTTGAAAAGCTAGGGGTTCATCTACAAAGCAAGTAATTTTTAGATAATTTACCATTTTTACATAAATTTAGACAAAATTTGGTTTTAGAGCCCCCCAAAAGTTATAAAAAAATTGCCCCTCGAGGGGTCAATCTCCAAAATTCCGAAGCATGACCCCTATTGAGTGATATATTGCTCACAAGGGCACACTAAACAGAGAATTTTAGCGCAAACCACAGGTTAATATAATTCTTAGTTTTCGATATAGCGAATATCAAAGTTGGATTTTCACCCGTTTTCAAATTTCGATGTATCAAAAAAAAAAGCGATATTTACCTGCAGTTTGCGCCAAAATTGTTAGTTTAGTGTGCTCTTTGGAGCAATGTGTAACTCGATAGGAGTCGCGCTTCGGAATTTTTGAGAAAGACCCCTTGAGGGGCAATTTTTTTGAAAAATTTTGGGGGCTCTAAAGCCCAATTCAACTAAACTTTTGTGAAAATGATATGTTTTTCTAAAAAGAACTTGCTTTTTAGAGTATTTTAGACACCTAGTTTTTTAAATTCCAACTTTTCAAATGGACGGTCTGATTATTTGAAAATGGGTCGAAATTGAACTTGGACTTTTGACTTATCGAAAATGAAAAGCGATATTCACCTTCGATTTGCGCTAACAGTCTTAGAATGTTATGCTTTGAACGAGATATCACAAAATAGAGGTTGTTATTTGAAATTCTTGAGAAAGCCCTCCTGGAGGGCCCTCTTGGGGGGGGGGGGGGGGGTTGACCGACCAAAAAAAATTTATCTAAAACGATGAAGGTCTAAATCGCAACTTTTTATCTCAACTCGTTCAAAAGTTAGACAGTGGGTGGGGGAAACATCCATGTTACACCTTCTATGTTGTCCCCAAAAAAGTATTTACTATAACTCATAAGAAATAGTCAGTGGCGCCAATTGGGGGAAAGCAGGGGGAACCCCCCCCCCCCAAGGATTTTCAATGTGGCCGAAAAATCGAGTCAGAGAGATTTTTTTGAAGATGCACGGCAAAAAAAAAAAAAAAAAAAAAAAAAAAAAAAAAAAAGGTCATCCAAATTTTTGGAGGGCCTGCCCCTCCCCCCCCAAGCAAATCAGAAAGATAGAGAGATGCACGACTAAAAAAAAAAAAAAAAAAAAAAAAAAAAAAAAAAAAGGGCCATCCAAATTTTTGGAGGGCCTTGCCCCCCCCCCCCCCCCCCCCCCCCAGGTAAGTCTGAAATTGCGCCCCTGGAAATAGTAAGATGAACTTCGAAGAATTAGTAAAATCAAAGAAATGCATGAGTTGAATGGAGTATGAAAATGATAAACACAACATTTCCAATTAGTAACTTCTAGCATTGAAATTGTGAAACCGACCATCAGAAAAAGTAAGATGAACTGCGAAGAATTAGTAAATTCAAACAATTGCATGAGTTGAATGGAGTTTGAAAATGATAAACACAACTTATCCAATTAGTAACTTCTAGCATTGAAATTGTGAAACCAACCATCAGAAAAAGTAAGATGAACTGCGAAGAATTAGTAAAATCAAGCAATTGCATGAGTTGAATGGAGTATGAAAATGATAAACACAACTTTTCCAATTAGTAACTTCTAGCATTTGAGGAGTTGGATATCATTAAACTATAATAAATAGGAAATATTCGTCGTGACTTTTCGCGAGCAATTCTAGCTCAATGGATAGGACACTTGTCTGTCACCGATGCGGCCCGGGTTCAAACCTCTCCACCTTCAGGTAAAATTTGTAACTGCAATTAATATATGTCTATATGTCTGTGTATGTAAATTCAGTGTGTATCCTCTGTATGTCGATGAATTGTGTAATTACATGTCTAATAACTATTCCACAGCAACAATAACAACAAGTGAGATTAGTACACAATTTCTCAACCAGAGTGCGCTATTTATTACGGAATTTTAGTGAATTAGTAAAATCAAGCATTTCAAAATGTTCTTTTATGTAAACCAATGAGTAAAATCAGCTCCGAGACATTGGTTTTTTCAACTAATTACAAATAGTAAATACTACACTTTACAATTAGTCATTTCAAATGCGTCAAGTGTTGCTTGAACTAATGAATTAGTAAAAAATAATTGGGGGATAATTTTTGTCAATTAGTAAGTTCAAGTAATTACTTTGCAGATTCAAGAAATGAGAAGGTCAGTTGAATTATTCACAATTAGTAAATTTAAGCAAAGTTAGAATAGTAGAAACAACATTTAAATGTGGTGTCCATACTTTTAACTAATTGAATTAGTTGAATTAACTCTGAGCGGGTTTAGATCTAGCAGTTATTTTTTTCAGTGTGATTTTCAAAAAATAAGAACGATCGGATGTGAGCGGAGAGGAGTTCAGAGAATATAAACAAACTGGCCGCTGACGGCTGACGGCCGAGACGAAAGGCTCCCCTACATTCAGTGATTATGGCACAATAAGGGCTAAAAATGGAGTTTAAAGCTCAGTTTCTAACACATGTCTATCAATGTTTTCTCATGTTATTGACAATTTTTGATGTGCACATTAATAATTTTTTTTTTTTTTTTATCCTAAACCGGTAAATCATGACACTATTGTCAAAATTTATTGTAAGAAATAAATGTGTAAAGAGTCAAAAGTAAGAAGGAAATAATAAAAAAGGCACGACTGAAAGTGCAAAATAGAAAACACACCCGGGGCTGAACCCGGGTCGCGACATTGTGAGGCGAGCACCGTTGCACTGCGCTACGAATGCCTCATACTATTTGTGGCCGCTTTCATAGTACATATACAGGCGATGCGCGTTCGCCTCGCTCAATCCCAAGCGGACTCGGAGTGGCTGGAATCGGCGCGGCGGAGAGCTGAGAGACGGTTACTTTTCGTCTTTCAACTAAAGTTTCAGCCTAATGCTTGAATAAAATGGATTGAAACTTATGAAAGTATCATCACCAAAGCATTCTGAATCCGTCTATATCAGGTTATATGGGGTTTTTCTTTGGCGTTTAACCGCTAGGTTGAGTAGTTAGGATGAAAACGTGATGATTTGATGGTCATGACCGTTTTTGACTTTTGATCGCAGTTTTTTTAAGATTTGAAATTTACAAGGCCATCAATCCAAAAAAGGCCGACGTCATTCCTTAGATCGTTGAGGGCCCGTTCCAGCCATATAAGGGTTTATAGGGTTCTGAGGTCTCGTAAAGGCGGAAATCTACCGAACTCATGCCAAAACCCCGCTGAGGGCCATTTTCAAGATGTTTGTTGTAAGTATAAGGGGTCCGCGCTATAGCTACCGTTCTGCATTAAGACTTGACGGTGGGGCTATCGCCCCTTATAATGGGCGCCTTTCGAGGGTCAAAGCTGCGGAGGTTTGGAGCTTGATAATGATGACACCCCTTTATAATTTTGGGTCATCAATTTAGGAAGCCCCCCCCCCCCCCCACCGAAAAAAAGAATTTGTTCGCTGACTAATTTGACTAATTAGTGAAATTTGCGCAATCAAATTTATTGATTTTACTTATCCAAGAAACTGACACTCGGTATACCAATAAATTATAGTAACGTGTACCTACTCAAATTGGTTAAACAGTACAACCAATTTTGTTGGTTGTACTTACCCAGTATAATTGGTTATTAGTTGGGTTACCTAATTTCAGTGGCAAGTATAACCAAAAAAGATTCGCAAAGCGAGCCCTGCACGTATCTTACATGGAAGACTGAGAGAGTCCCTTAAGATATTATCTCCTTTTTTATTACAGTCCGAGTAACGGGAGTAAATCAACAGCCGATATCTGGTCAACGGCCGATTGATCGGTTGCACGGAAAACATTGCTCGGAGAATAATGTATAAGACAGTTTGTGATTTTTTCAATCTTGCGTTAAAAACAAAGAATCTTGTTTTTGATACACAAAATGGCAAACCCGATGTTTGCATTAGAGAGAGAGAAAGAAAAAAAAGAAAAAAAAAAACAAAAACAAAGACAAAACGACAAACCCTACAATAAATTTTCCATGGAAAGAAATCAAATGAAACAGCGAGATATTTGTTTATATTATTTTTTTATAGTCAATATTTTCAAAGGAAACTACAGAAGGCTTTTTCTTTTAAAAAAAAAGAAGAGGTGGAAACTCCTAAAAAAATTTATTACTGAACATTTTTTCCAGAGAGCCTTAATTTCTTCTATGTATATTTGAACTCGATACAAAAACTGCCAACTGCTTTATTCGGTATACTCATAAATGATACATTTTTACTTTCTCATTTTCTCTAAGACAATAAAAACAAAGGATGATCTGGTTATTCAAATCAAATAGAGCTTAAAAAAAAAAAAAAAAAAAAAAAAAAAAAAAAAAAAAAAAAAAAAAAAAATTATAATAATAATAAAAAAAAAAGCCGGCAATCAATCAATCACTTGTGAGTGTCGACGACTTTAAGGAAAAGTGTGAGAGCAAAAAGCTAATGGAAAAAATAAATTTACAAGCGCAATTTCCAAGAAACATAAACAGTGTCCATTATTTGATTCGCTTCAAGCAAACAGGATCTACATTCATTTTGACATGAGCGCTGCAATCAATGCTTTCTACTGTATCATGTGGCTCTAGTTGAAATGAACTTTTTTACAGGTACCGATTCAGCTAAAGAATTTGCGGTAGTAGCCAGGACTTATTCGAGACATTAGAGGAGGGGGAGCGTCAAAAGGTGTTAAAATTCCTTGGAAAACGCAAAAAACTACCCTTTTTTAAGAGCAACGTTTGGTTCACCAAAGAAACTAACCAAAATACTGAGAAATCAGTTTGTAATGTTTACGGCGCAGGCGGAGCTCGGCACGTAAAGCCCTGCAAATGGAGCCACGCAAAAGCAAACGACTTAATAAAAGGCTACTTTATTATTCACGGAAAATGATGGAACAAGATGGAAAGGGTTGCCTCGCCTATTGGTTGAGAGTGGTTCGTTTAGCGTTCCGATTAAGGTCCGATAGAGAAATGCAGATACCATCGCTTAAGATTTTGGATGTCTTTGACGAAGCGCGGGAAGTTTGAATTTGCGCAAATTTCAATGGGTGGAACCGACTTTTACGACCGAGTTTTTCACCTATAACATCCTAGCGTAGCCATATGGCTACAGCTATAGGGTAGTTTTCATTTTTTGGGAGTCTTTAAATTAGGGGGTAATAGATTTGGCAATCAGATGTTAAAGATTAAATGTCATTTGGCATCAGCCATTTTTGGGCATTCTAAAATCATTCAATTTTTTTTTTTTTAAAGTTTGGGGGTTGCTTTAATAAGGGTTGTTTTGAAAACGGTTGAAAAAAAATGAAATAATTCAGGATGTTACGGGTTAATAACTATCTTCTATAACACAAAATTTACACTGAGAGAATTATTTTTTTAATCTAAGGTGTGTTCCGTTTGTATTAAATAAACTGCACAGTGAAATACATTAAGGGGGGATTCCTTTAACCCAAGAAAAATGTCTGCTACTACTATAGTAAAAGATTCCTTGTTGCAAGTGATTCTGCTTCATCCAACAGAACTTTACTTCGTGCAAGGAAAACTGTCACAAGTAAATGTTTTTCTTTGTTTTTAAAGAAGTGATTTCCCTCAGTGTACACCAACTTTTTTTAACCGTATAACTGGACCCTTTAAACTTTATTTTTGAGGAGTGGCCTTGACAGTGGCGTCGCGTGCCATCTGGCAACAATGCAACTGATCCATTTAAACTCACTAAATAAATCGAATTTTCCTTGTGCACTGTGAACCTCCTGAATTCGATCTTTTGCATGAGTGTAAATGGATAGAATACATTGTTGCCAAACTGCACGCGACGCCACTGGGCTTTGATATACCAGTCCATTTTTCATTTCATTGTTTCAGAGCCTTCTAAAACAACCTTTAACTGCGTTGAAGGTGAGGTGGACTAGTTTCTCTAGAGGGAGTCTAGGGACCGTAGTTCCGATCTACGATAGAATTTGGGTTTCATCCAGGGCTGCCGTTTTGCGTATAATCAATGCTATTTTTCAATTCACCGATGATTCCACCGGTTGAGGAAAGATTACACAGTTCAGTTCAGAGCATGACTGTAATAAACAAAAATATTCGCATCTGTAATCTTTTCTCAACCGGTGGAGTCGTCGATGACTTTAAAAAACTTGCAGATATTTTAATTAATCAACGGAGTTTCCACCGATTAAGGACAGATTACAGATTAGAGTATTTTCGTGCATTACAGTCATGAACTGAACTGAACTGTGTAATCTTTTCTCAACCGGTGGAATCATCGGTGAATAGAAAAATAGCATTGATTATACGCAAAACGGCAGCCCTGGTTTCATCCAATTAGGGCTCTTGCAATTAATCTTTAGCTGTGAGAAAATGAGAATAGTTAAATATTACGTAAAAACCATCGAGAGTTACGAAAATCACACTGAAAAGGTCTAAAATTCAGTGATAAACTCAGAGAACAGCTATAACAGCAGGATCGTAATGGCGGAGCTACGCAGGTGTCATGGTCATAAGAGATTCCTGTCTAATTTGTCACTTCCTCTATGGAAACACAGAGATATGTCTCAAAGATAGCAATCTCCCGTCGAGATACCTGCGACTGCGTAGCTCCCTGAGGCTATTAAGCCCGATTCTGAGAGTGCGTTTCGTGATTTTTTAGTGCACTCATTGTCATTTTTACAGGTTTTTATGCAAGAATCAAATCTTTAGCCCTATGTAGCTAAAGTTTGCAAGAGCCCCAAGATCGCGATCCGCGTTTCTGTCAACTTTTTTGAACTGCGCTCTTTATTTGTTTTCTGTGTAATTATTGGTTTATTTTGTTTCCGAAATGAAAGAGCCTCGTCAAAAAAGGGCCAAATTTGGACCCTTTTTTTCGCCCCTCGAAATCCTGGACCAAATATGGCTTAAATTACTCCCTACGGTGACCTGATACTCGTATTAAAATTTCAGCTTGAATGTACGCACGGTTTCCGAGATATGGGGGGGGGGGCAAAGTTCCCCATTGAAAGCATTGAAATGTAGCAATTTCAATGCTTTCAATGGGGAACTTTGCCCCCCCCCCGTATCTCGGAAACCGTGCGTATACTCAAGCTGAAATTTTAACACGAGTATCAGGTCACCTTAGGGAGTAATTTAAGCCATATTTGGTCCATGATTTCGAGGGGCGAAAAAAAGGGTCCAAATTTGGCGAGGCTCTTTGTAATTTAAAACAGCCAACAGGTCAAGGAACTATATAGAGATTCGAGCGGAATTTATGAATTTGAGATTTTGTCTCACACTCAATGAACTGCAATAACCACGATCGTTAGACCGATTCGCTGGAGAGGGCTGGTTTGTTCCGTTTCCATAGAGCACTCGAACTGCGCTGACTAACCGCAATAAAACCATAAAGTATTCCCTCTTGTTTCGATAAAAAAAGAATATCCTTTTTTTAGACGAGTTGGTATCAGAACTGCAGCCGTCTTGCGTACATTTAAGGACATTTTTCAATTCACCGATGATTCCATTCTGGTTGAGAAGATACAATAACACAGTTAATTCAGATCAGTATATGACTTACAAAGCTCGAAATTACTCTGATCTTTATTCTGTAATCTTTTCTCCATCGGCGCCGGCGGAGTCATCACGGAATTGAAAAAAAAAACAAAAAAACTTACGGATATATTTTAATAATTCGACGGCGAGTCAACCGATTGAGAAAAGGTTACACAGATCAGAGTATTTTCCAGGAGAACAGCCGTAAACTGAACTGAACTATGTAATCTTTTCTCAGCCGGTGGAATCATCAGTGAATTGAAAAATACCATTGATTACAAGCAAAACGACAGCTCTGGTTGATATACGCCAGAGTTGGGCAAATGGGAGTGTAAACGATTACACGATTACTGGGTAATCAATCGGTAATCGTCCAACCTTTCGGATGGTAATTAAATGTATTCTTCACAGATAAATAGCAAACTTTAGGGTATTTTCGATCAGATCTAATTCTTCTGCAACTAATATGATGGGTGGCTCGTAAAATATCAGTTCTGATTATACCGTAAAGTAACGCTCCGAAAAAAACGACGATAACGATTACCTACTCGGTAATCGACCATTCAGCGGCGGCTCGTGCAATTTGGCAACAATGGATTTCCTCCATTTAAAACTGTGTAAAATAATCGATTACTTGGTGAGGGGCAGCGCCTCACCTGACATCGATCTTTTTGTATACATTTAAATGGCAAAAGTGCACGGTTGCCAGATTGCACGAGCCGCCACTGCAACCATTACCACCCACACAGTGGCGTCGCGTGCAATTTGGCAACAATGTATCCTATCAATTTAAACTCATGTAAAATATCGTATTCAGGGGGTTCACAGTGCACAAGGAAAATTCGATATATTTAATGAGTTTAAATGGAGCAGTTGCATTGTTGCCAGATGGCACGCGACGCCACTGCACCCACATGTGCCCAACTCTGCGATACATGCGCGTATAAAATCACCCAGGCCTTGACCTCGAAGTTTTTGGATTCCCTAAGTAATGACAGTAATGACCTTGACTTGCGTACCCAATCTGTAATCTGTACAAAATTGGTTCGTTAACGAACCCTGGTAAAAATGACGACTATACGACTTTTCCAAAAACGACTATAAACATAGTTGCTGACTGTAATCTATAGTTGGCCAACTATAATCCATAGTTGGCCAACTATGTTTATAGTCGTTTTTGGAACGGTTATAGTCGTCATTTTTACCAGGGAAGAGACTTGATATAAATTGATGAATGCTGATATAGTTGACAATACCTGCAATATGCAGCAACTGACCAGAACAGCTAGCACAATTTTACAATACATTTTTATGAATTATTGTGGAGAAGAAATAAATTCAAAACAAAGTAAAACTTGAGAAGAGAACTAAATAAGATTAGAATTCTGCGAATGAACAAACATTAACAGCACTTGGGCACTACAAAAAACGAACTATCAGCGTGACGGGATCGGGAAGAGTAGTTATATGAATAGGACACTTCAGTAAGTAAACAATAAAAAAAGTAAAAAAAGAAGAAAGGGAAACGGAACACTTTGGTGCGAATTTTCAGAAAACGCGTCAAGCAGTCTCTGGATTCGTGATGATTTTGTCACTGGGATGTCACACGGATAGACACGATAATTATGTTAATGGGTTTGATGGGATGCACAGGGGAGGAGGGGATATTTCGATAATTACGGAGGTGGAGGTGGAGGGGGAAGGAACAGTGTTGCAATTTTTCGGATGACTATTCGATTTTTCCCCCGTTTGACTCAACGTTAACTTTGGTCATTTATAGGTAAATCTTGCAACACTGGAAAGGAATGACGCGGGCTTTTTGAAAGCGACGGTGCGCGGCGGAGACAGAATGCAAGACTTCATTTCCAGGGTATAAGCATCTGCGCACTTGTTACGGCGCGAAATTCGGTACACAGTCATTTTCGCCGCTGTCCGGATCGTGTAAGGAACGCACAGTGAGAAAATAAAGATATCAAAAGGACAAAATATTATCAATGAGCTATAACTTTAGAGTGGCACATCAAGGAACTCCGCTGGTTCATTGTTGTCACCTAGGGCGCCGCCATCTTGCCGTAAAAATCGATTTTGAGGTTAACTTATGTAGGTTGTTTCCGGTCGTTTCGTAAACAAACTCGGGCATCGCCGGAAACGGCCTTCAAAATTTAACCTTAAACCTTGGAATCTGCCGTCCAAATTCCCGCCAAATTCCGAACGACCTTCAAAATTTAACCTCAAACCTCGGAATCTGCCGTCCAAATTCCGCTTTTTCCCGGGATTCCTTCTACCCTGTGTGGCACAAGGAGGACCAGCCAGCTGCCACTCTAAAGTTATAGCTCATTGGTTGTCACCTAGGGCGCCGCCATCTTGCCGTAAAAATCGATTTTGAGGTTAAATTTCGTAAGTTGTTTCCGGTCGTTTCGTAAACAAACTCGGGCATCGCCGGAAACGACCTGCAAAAATTAACCTCAAACCTTGGAATCTGCCGTCCAAATTCCCGCCAAATTCCGAACGACCTACAAAATTTAACCTCAAACCTTGGAGTCTGCCGTCCAAATTCCGCTTTTTCCCGGGATTCCTTCTACCCTGTGTGGCACAAGGTGGACCAGCCCGCTGCCACTCTAAAGTTATAGCTCATTGGTTTGAATCTATGCACAATAATCGATTGCTGGTAAAGCGCACTACTTCACTGTCCAATCGATTGTTTTACATAGAATCTAACAGAGGAAAACAATTGTTGCCAAACTGCACGAACCACCCCTGGTACAAGGACAAGAGAAAAACTATAAAGAAAACACAGGAGAGTATAAAATCCCAGAGGTGTGGATGTGTATAGAAACTAAAATTGGTCCAGAAAATGCAGAGACAAATAGAGACACTGCAGCACATGATATTATGCTTCCCTTGCTTCGAAATATATTTCAAAGGCAAGTCAAAAGTTTTACGTACACGATCAACGAGCTATATACATTTATCTAGAGTGGCAGTTTAATGGGTAACCTGCGTAACCACCATGCGGGATTTTTAGGTTAGGTTTAAGCGAGTAATTTGCCCATTTATTCCCATGTATTTTGGTGCAGCGACTGTGACGACGTATGTACCTACACGGGATCGAAACATGGCCCAGTCTCTGTTAGTTGCATCATAATACATGGAAATAAATGGAAAAATTACTCGCTTGAACCTAACCTAAAAATCCCCCATGTTGGTTCCGCAGTTTACCCATTAAACCGCCACTCTAGATGAATGTATAGCTCGTTGTACACGATATCAAACGGGTTTGATCAAATTACAGGGTAGCCAACTTGAGACTTTCAAAATTCAAACCTAGACTTGGGCACTTCAAGAACGGAGTTTATTGACTGGAATTGGTGAACTGATGACTCACCATCAATCGTCAAATAACTCTGCAGTTGTTTAGCACTTCGTACTTACACGCTCATATGGATTTGATCAAACTGCAGGATTGTCAACCTGACAATTCCAAAATTCAAATATAACCTTGACCAAAATGTCTCAAACACGGGTTTAATTGGTTTTAATGACTGAAATTGATGAACAGATGAGACACCGTCAAACTGCACAGTTGTTTGACGAACGGAACAACAACCAAACATGCAGCGGTTGGCTCACCTGCGGTTAGCGGTGAATTTCGGCTCATCGATTGCTTGTTTGACGATCCCAATTTGATCGTGTATATACGAAGCGCTTTTGACGCAACATGCAACGCAGTTGGGTCGCCTGCTCATCACCGATTCTCATCGATGCCAGTTTGCTCAAACCTGTTTAACCTAAAGTAGGTATGTACTATCGACGATTTAAAGATTGTCGCGAGATTTTCACGACCTAAGTTTCGCCTTCAAGGTTCTGCTTCGACCACTCTTCGTACTCCGTACACCTTGCAGGTAGAGAGAGGCCATCAGTGTGGGTGTGGCCGCGGAAAGCTGTTGCAGATCAGTCCCACACTCACACTCATGACTTCAAAATGTGTGAAAATCTCGCGACAATCTTTAATTCGTCGATAGTACCTCTATAATAAGAGAGAGTATGGTGGTCTGCGATCATGGAGCTCTTAGGGCCCAATTTTAAGATGGCGGCGATCGCGTTGTTTGAGGTTATGCTACATTGTTGATGAGAACGGTGTCGGTGAACGGTGAGTTTGATGACCATTTCCCGCTCAAAAATGTGGAAGATAACCTCAACGGTTACACCGGTCATACGATCGACCCGGTCGGCCATCTTGAAATTGGGCCCTAAGAGCTCCTTGAACGCCTAAACTGTCGCAGCCAATCAGCGTAGGATTCACAGATCGCCATACTCTCTCTTGTATAGGTACTCTACTTTAATCGATTGCGAAGCGCTGAATGGGTTAATTTTTGTTCAAAGACTCGACAAAGCAATAAAAGCCAAAAAGTCGTCTACATATAATGAAACAGTCGATCAAAACGAAATGTACATCTTCGTGACCAATTTTGAAGTGAAAACACTCACTGTGCGTGTGTTATCAGTCGCGAGTAAATAAAAGCTCTTAAATCAACTTAAGAATGTGTTTTACCTCTCTTTTGCAGGAAACTAGAACGTTGCCGACCAGATTTATTATCTCTGGTCAAAACAAAGAAGAAAGAGTCAACATTATGAGCGTATATTGATGAAGTTTCATTCCTTTCATTATTTTCCATTAGCTTCTCCTAACTTTTAACTTTTCTGCATCAATACCATCAAAACACACACGCATACTCTCGCGCTCTCTCTCTCTCTCTCTCTCTCTCTCTCTCTCTCTCTCTCTCTCTCTCTCTCTCTCTCTCTCTCTCTCTCTCTCTCTCTCTCTCTCTCTCTCTCTCTCTCTCTCTCTCTCTCTCTCTCTCTCTCTCTCTCTCTCTCTCTCTCTCTCTCTCTCTCTCTCTCTCTCTCTCTCTCTCTCTCTCTCTCTCTCTCTCTCTCTCTCTCTCTCTCTCTCTCCTCTCCTCTCTCTCTCTCTCTCTCTCTCTCTCTCTCCTCTCTCTCTCTCTCTCTCTCTCTCTCTCTCTCTCTCTCTCTCTCTCTCTCTCTCTCTCTCTCTCTCTCTCTCTCTCTCTCTCTCTCTCTCTCTCTCTCTCTCTCTCTCATAAACATATGTATACATGTATACAAGCTTTGTTTGATCAACTTTGCAGCACGTGTTGAGGCAATTAAGAAATTGACGCGGCAAAACTAATGGGTTAAAAAGTAAGGCAGTTTCCGAAAGTTAGAGTCCATAAACCATGAGGTGAGTTCTTTAGAAGAAATTAGTATACAGCAGTCTCGTGAGGCTTTCTCAGGGGCGTGCCGTGGGGGGAGCATGTGGGTACCCTTGCCCCGGGCGGCACTCTTGGGGGGCGGCAAAACCAGGGTGAAAAACCCAAAAAAAAGGTTATCAAATTTCAAAATGAATGTCAGAGGGCGGCAAAATCAGTGCGTAACAAGCCAAAAAAAAAAAAAAAAAAAAAGTCATCAAATTTATAATTTTGTTCGCGAAGGGCGGCAAGATTGCATTGTTGCCCCCCCCCCCCTCTCTGGAAACCACGGCACGCCCCTGGGCTTTCTCCTAAAGAGCAAACCACATGTTTTATGAGTCCATCATCCAAAAAACCCCATTAATTTTGAGTCGTGACAAGTCACAGAGGAATGTTTTTTTGTTGTGTAATTTCATCAGTTATCACATAATCATAACACTTGGCTCATGATTTTACACGAAACCTTAGGCGCCGAGTACATAAAGGAAGGTCGTGTTATATACATATTTACGGTCGGGCAGAAGGCTCCAGCAAGGTCCTATGAGACTGTTTTTAAAACAGCGATGTATCCGTATCGATTACCATTTGAAAATCTCTGATTCCAAACAAACTCTCCATGAAAGCCTAAAACCAACGACCAATCAGAACTCGTTGAGCTCGTGTCGGTACTCCCTATACCAGTAGCCATATTTGCTTTGTCATTGCGATGGCGATTTTGGTTATTTTTTTGTTATTTTTTTTAACAAAAATATATTTTGGTGTATTTTAATTATGTTTGCACGCTCTAAATGTGCTCACTTTACTTCTGTTTATGTACCATACCGTGAGCTTTTTAGTCATTTAAACGGCAATTTCCGAATTTCCTCGATGGCAAGTTTCGGCGTTTGATGGTCATCGCGGTTGACCATCACCTGAGTAGGTGCCCAACTGCAGCGATGACCAACACTCGCCGAAACTTCCCATCGAAGAAAATTGGAAATAGCCGTTTAAATGACTAAAAAGCTCACGGTGGTCCAAAAACAGAATCAAAGTGAGCATATTTTGAGCGTGCAAAAGCGATTTAATAGTCGATTCTGGTGTAAAAACCTCCAAAAATAACGATAGTGGCACTAAAAACTTCCATAATCCATGCCTAAACTCAATAAACACAGTAATTTGCGCGAGCGTAATGGTGGCCGAGGGCAGTAACAATGGGAGGTTCCCATCTAACAAAACTGTAACTTAACTATCTATCGAGAAGTGACCAACAAGAAACTACTTTCATTTGACACCGGTGTCACTAGTTGTCACGGTACCATTCATCGGGTGTGGATCACTACTCTGATGACTAATTACTCTGAGAATCATCCTTGTCAGCATAGAGAGAGTGACGAAATTAAGATAGGAATCTCCCATTGTTACTGCCCTGAGCCACCATTACGCTCTCGCAAATAAAATCGTTTATTGAGTTTAGGAGTGAATTTCGGAAGTTTTTAGTGCTGCTGCCATCGTTATTTTTCGAGGTTATTACACCGAAATCGAGTATTGAATCGCATAAAGCAAAAGTGTGCGACAGCCCCATTGTGTGCAGGGTAGTTAAATATTCCTGCTCCTCGGTGTTCATTTGGCCTATCCATCTAATTGAAGGCGCTTGATGCTACCATTGTTTTCGGACTGGCTTTCATCGGCAATAAAAATTGAAATTTTTGTACGGCAGATCTCATCGCGAGAACTAATATATGCTCGGATGTGGTCTCGATTGGGTTAAAACTTAAAATGAGAAAAAAAAAAACTTGGTTTTCGCCAGGAAATATTAACTGTAACATGTTTACCAACAACATTTTTTTTCAAATCCGAAAAAATCTATGTTATACGATCCACTGTGCGGCTTATTAGCACACAATCACACCTTCCACCTTGTGTTTTGACTTCGCGTCGTCTGATCTTCCATCTCCGTCGCGCCTTACAGTGGCGCGAGTCATTAGGAAGGGTTGCGGACGTGGAATATATGACTCAAAATTCAAATGTTTTTACGGTCAAAAAACAAACTATAAAGGGTGATTCTAGTAGGAAAATTTCCAATTTCGGAAATTGCAGTATTTTCGGTATTTCGGTATTTTTCGGTATTTCGATAAAGTTCGGTATTTCGGTATGTGCCGATTTACCGAATACTGACCGAGTTTCGGTATTTTCAAGATACCGAACCTCGGTATGATGTATACAATACAGCACACCCCTACACTCTACACTGCTTATTAACAAAGATATATCAGCATTTAAAATCGCCACGCCATATGTCTGGCCTCTCCCATTGACACGCTCCGCTTTGCGTCGCGTCGTGGCGCGGCGTTTGGGAGGAAATCCGGGATGAGTCAATGCAAATTTAAATACTGAATGATAAGCTGGAGGAGGATAATAGGAATAGGGATGATCCATAATCTCCGACCAAACAATGGGATGTTGCACACTTTTAATTGTGACAGGTATTTCAAGGTCCACCAATGGCGGACCCAGAAATTTTTCTGGGGTGGGGGGAGGGGCGCTCCCATAAATTTTTTAAAATTTTTAAGCGTTGCAGTAAAAAATTTGAGCTATTTTCTATTGAAAAAAGTCAGAATTAGAGGCTACGAGGGGGGCACGTGCTTCCTTAGTGCGCTATCATCGTTTTGTTTGGGGGTTATTACTTCTGAATAGACCCTTAGATCGCCTGTAGCAAACGTGTCAAACAGCTCCATTGATGCTAACGTACGTCAAGTTTTGTGGGGGAAAAAAAAAAAAAACGACCCCCCCCCCCCCCCGGTTTGCAACCCCCTTTATTTGCCGGCGCACACGCGGTGTCATTTGTGCTGAAATTCGAAAAAAATTGAGAGGAGCCGAAAACGGAGAGCGAATTTTACAGACGCTTTTCCCACAAAACCGCCGTCAATTATTGGACTACTTTTATGAGTGTTAAGGTATCGATTTTCTCCCAATGAACAAATTGTTATTTGCCTTAGCAACACAGAATCATTAGATAGTAGATTTATGAAGGCGGAACGATACCGGGCCATTGATCACTCAAAGTATCGATTTTTTTTTTAACTAATGAGTCATTATTTACCTTAATTACACTGAATCACTAGTTTTATGAAAACAGAATAGTAGTACAAAGTCAATGACCTAGGCGAGGACCAGGGTATGGATAAGTTTTGATGCGTGGGAGGGGGAGAGTGAATTTCAAATATGAAAATGTATCGAAATAGAAAACTACTATGTACTTACACAGATAACGACTCTGAGTGAAACAAGAAGGACAGTAAAATAGGATTTTATTATTGGGCTTGTTAATTTCTTTGTGGTATATGTTTCAAAATTGTAGTTGATGCTTGGGAACCTACAAGAAAATGCGTGAGAGAGATAAGAGGGAAATAAAAAGAGGGAAGAAATTAAAAAGAAATTGGCTGATACGGGGGGCAAAGGGGACGACCCCCCCCCCGTTCAATCAAGGGGAAAAGAAGGGAGGTAGGGTGAAAGAAAGAGGAGAAAAAAGAAAAGTGTAGTCATCCGGGGGGGGGGGGGCGAAAAAACAAAGCCCCCGTTTGTGGGTGCTGAATCTGCTATAGTGGAAGGAGACAAGTAAGAGATGGAGAAATAGAGAGAAAGGTGAACGACCTCACAGAACAGATCAGGTGTATTAGATCCCGGGCCGTGTGTTTCTATCTGAAAAGGGAAGAAAGTGGAGGTCATAAAATTATGTTGATCACGTAATGTCGAGGCACAGCTCCAGGAACTTATTCGAGAATTCAAATACTTCTCCAGAAGATCCAGCAATTTGATCGGGAAATCATGTTTTAACTCTTATGAATGCGCGACTTCTTATACTTCAAGAAAGACTGAATCGATAACGTCTTATATACGGATAGTTAGAGGTAGTTTCAGAAGTGTAGGCGCAACTGCACCGATAATCTTAGGAATTTGTCAACATTATTTCTGATATTACTCGATAAAAATGAATGAAAAGTAAATCGAGCGTTCAATTACAATGAGGAACACTTTAAAAGCCAAATAATAAAGTCAGAGGAAAGTTCAATTTTGATTTGAAGGAATTAAAGTTGAAAATTCGCCAAAGATTATGGTTTAGGTGCGCCTACACTTTTGAAACAAGCTCTAATTACTTTTCAACACTCAACTAACGGTATCCGATTCAAATAATCCTCCCATGGACGGCGCGGCGCGGAGCAGTGCGGCGCAGCGGTCGAAAAGTGGGGGGGGGGGAGGCTGCAAAACGAATGGTTTTTTTTTCGTTTTTTGTTTGTTTTAGATTTACATTTTCCTTTGATTTTTCATAGAAATTCAGCCCCGCATCACCCTCAAAAAAAATGGGGGGGGGGGAGGGTGCTGTAGCCTCAATAGCCCCCACACACGCGCCCGTCGCGCTGCCTATGACTCCTCCCGAAAGTTCCCGCGATTCAACTGATGGAAACTGCGTCACGCGGCCCGCGTGTCCTACTTCAATTGTTGCGCCTTCATTTTCTGAGGTAGACTAAAACGGTACAGTCGCGTACGAATAGTTAACTACTTATCAACACGCAGCTATATGTATAATATAAGCATTAATAAACTTGTCAGTTCGTCACTGGCGCAACCAGGATCTCTTCCATCTCTCTCATTTCCCATTTGAATGTATACATAGGAAAAGGACAGAAAGAGGGAGTTTTATCCCTTTGTCCATCCTTGTCTAACATACGTTTCTTAATGGAGAAAAGAGAGAGATGAAGAAACTCTCGTTGCGCTACTGAAACTAGTCAATAAAATCCGAGGGAATCAGTCTTTCAGTCTGTAACGGCTCGTGAAATGCATCATTGAATGTTCTCAATTGAAATCTAGGTGAAACAAACGATTTTGGGTAAGGCGATTTCCTTCATCAAAAATATATTTTTTACATACGTTTAAACGGCAAAAGAGTACCGTTGCCAGATTGTGCGAGCCGCTACTGCGTTTTAATAACAAAACTAAATATCAGCAAATGATCCGATAATTTGGCGGGGGACCCTGCAAACGTGAATGAGGTAGTATACATTGGATTTGGCTCAATATTTTAATCGTGACGCACGCGTCTTTGCAAAAACGGTGTTTAGTATGTTTTCGTGTCAAACAGAAACGACGCGGCCTGATGCACTTATGAAGTGCGCGTTTGACTGCACCAACAACGGAAGCGGAAGCAAGCAGTGTTGCTAGATTTGAGGTTAAAAGCCGTATCTTTTACATTGATTCTTATGGACATTATACGTCATAAGCCGTACATCTGGCAATTCTGAGCGAAAGGTGTAAACGGCTCGCGTGCATTGAAGGAAGCGTGCGTGTTGCGTGTTTTGGTTTGCGCAGGACTCCGAGGATAGTATAGCCGTTTTGCGTGAGTTGGGCTGTTGCGCTCTATGGATAAAAGCGATTTAATAGTCAATTCTGGTGTAAAAACCTCATCAAATAACGATGGCAGCAATAAAAACTTCCGAAATCTACTCCTAAATTCAATAAAAAAAATTAACGCTCTTGTTTGCGCGAGCGTAGGTACCTAATGGTGACGTAGGGCAGGAATAATGGGAGATTCCCATCTAATCCCTGGTGAAATGTTTTCATTGGTGACCAATAAAACGGTTCCAATTCTCCAGTGACCAATGAATTTTTCACTGGTGACCAATGTAATTTCATTGGTCACCAATGAAAAATTCATTGGTCACTGGAGAATTGGAACCGTTTTATTGGTCACCAATGAAAAACTTTTACCAGGGATAATGCTATAACTCCATCAAGAAGTGACCAATAAGAGACGACTTTCCTTTGACACTGGTGTCACCAGGTATCACGGCACCATTAATCGGATGTGGACCACAACTCTGGTGTCTAATTATTCTGTGAATCTTCCTTGTAAAAGTATAGAGAGACTGACGAAATGATGATAGGAATCTCCCATTATTACTGCCCTACGCCACCGTAACGCTCGCGCAAATAAAAGCGTTTATTGAGTTTAGGAGTGGGTTTCGGAAGTTTTTAGCGCTGCCATTGTTATTTTAGAAGGTTTTTACACCATAATCGACTTTCGAAGCGCTTGCAGCAAAAGTGAGTAACAGCCCTGTTTCGTCTAGCAACAATACTAAGTTCATATATTCAATGAAAACAGACAGAAATACCTTTTCTGGTAAATATAATTAAAATGAGTGGTATTGGTATTTCATACAACAATTGTATGGATAATTAGACTCACTCTTCACGTAGAGAGGAAGGTTAGCTTCTTCCTTATGAGTGATCTTTGTATCCGTAGCGACGCTGTTGAGTGCGTGTTGGTCACTAGAGCGCGCTTCAACAAGCCATATTATTTTGCATTGTACAGGTAAACAATTGCTAAAGGGCGCTGTTGTTCGGTGACATGAGCCGCCACTGAATTTTTAATCGTGATGGGGCTGTTGCGAACTTTTGCTACAGACTTATTAATAGTTCATAAGGGGTTGAAACCCTTCGAAAATGACGAAAAGCTCACTAAAAAATCCATTCTCAAACTCATAAAATGCTTTTCAAACGGGAGACTGTATAATGACGGTGATTAGAGCCCAAGGTTATAGATTAAAGAGGTATGCTCATCTGACTTCGCGCCACAAAGTCGGTAGCGCGCAGTTCAAAAACCAGATCCAAGATGGCCGACAAAAGCAGAAAACATTGTA
>VMOF01000013.1:24951044-24987262 GCA_011764245.1 Trialeurodes vaporariorum
CAAAAATGTGCAGCAGTTTCATGTGTGACATGTGGATGAAATATTTTATGCAATAATGAAATTCACAGCCACGATAAATCCATAATTTCAATCCAAAAATTTAAAGAAATTCAAAATTTAAATCACTATCCTTCAACATTTAAAAAAAAAAAACAACAGCAGCAACAACAACAACAACAACAACAACTCTACGGATGGGTACCGTACGATCAGACTGCTCGACCTTGTGACTTCAAACCTACTTTGCAAACTCGGTTTTGCTTAACACAGTGATCATACTGACCATGCAATGATACACATTGTGGATGGGCACGCACAGATCGATTATAAATTGTCTCATTTTTTCAAGGGCCGCGTGTGATGCCTGCACCCCACCACACTTACAAAGACTACAAAGAGGAAACCAGTCTCCATAATTGCATTGATGAATTGGGCGGAGTCAGAAACCAGGGCATTATTGATATGAGATCGTCAAAAAGTGGCCAAAAATCAAAAAGTAAATTTCTCATAAATTAATCATTTTGAAACTTACAAGGCTAGTTTTAATCACAGAGAAATACTTAAAAACAAGTATTTTAAATCGAGAAATGTCACTGGAAAGTTTTAAATTCAGCTTAAATGGTCCAAAAGGATGATATATTATAGGGTCATTCCATTTTAAATCAACCAGAGCCTGTGCTGCCTAGTCATGGATTTTGGTAATATTTCGTGGGGTGATTGTAACTACTTTTAGTAGCTTAAAACGTATTTTTTCATATTTTTTTAGCTTACGGCCCCTGAGATATAGACAACCGGAAATTCAAAAATTGCGATTTTAGGCTTATCTTTGAACGCGTGCCACAGCCTTAATTCTCAACGGAAAGATACGGTTGAGGTCTCATTTTGAAGCATTTTGTGTCCTCTTTTCATTGCTTTAGGTCGTTTTTCATTAATTGAAGGTTTAGCAGGTTGCACACCTATTTGAACTTTGGTGACCCTATTGCAATTTTTCCGATCTTTGATAATTTTTTTAAATAGGATAGCGTTGGTAGAAAAAATTCATACTTTCCAAGCTTTAAGTACACTACTAAGAGTACCTGCTCAAAAAAAATTGGATCTCCTGAGATATTTTTTCTAGTTGAAAAAATTGCTTAAAGTCGGCTGAAATTAAGAAAGACCCAACTTTGAGGTTAAAAAAGTCGATGTGGGGATTCATGAAAAAATCTTAAAAAATAACTAAAATCACCGCTTTTATGTCTACTTTCAATATCTGAAGTCGAAAGTTTGTGTATTTGATCGCTACAGTCGATTTTTTTTTTTTTTTCAAAATTGGTAAAAATACAATTTGCTCGAACACACGCGATTGAAGCGAATAGAAGAGCCAACTCTTTGAGGTTTAAAAATCTCGCAAAATCTCTGAAATGATCGCTTTTAAGTCCTTTTTCAACGCCTGAAGTCGAACATTTGATTACTGAAGCGCTTCAGTTGAAATACAAGCTTGTAAAATTGGTAAAATTTCACGCGACGCCCCTATGCCCTGAACTGAGCTCAGATTGTGGCCGTGCTAATTGTGTTTTTACCGATTTTACGAACTTGTTTTTCAACTGAAGCGCTTCAGTAATCAAATGTTCGACTTCAGGCGTTGAAAAAGGACTTAAAAGCGATCATTTCAGAGATTTTGCGAGATTTTTAAACCTCAAAGAGTTGGCTCTTCTATTCGCTTCAATCGCGTGTGTTCGAGCAAATTGTATTTTTACCAATTTTGAAAAAAAAAAAAAATCGACTGTAGCGATCAAATACACAAACTTTCGACTTCAGATATTGAAAGTAGACATAAAAGCGGTGATTTTAGTTATTTTTTAAGATTTTTTCATGAATCCCCACATCGACTTTTTTAACCTCAAAGTTGGGTCTTTCTTAATTTCAGCCGACTTTAAGCAATTTTTTCAACTAGAAAAAATATCTCAGGAGATCCAATTTTTTTGAGCAGGTACTCTTAGTAGTGTACTTAAAGCTTGGAAAGTATGAATTTTTTCTACCAACGCTATCCTATTTAAAAAAATTATCAAAGATCGGAAAAATTGCAATAGGGTCACCAAAGTTCAAATAGGTGTGCAACCTGCTAAACCTTCAATTAATGAAAAACGACCTAAAGCAATGAAAAGAGGACACAAAATGCTTCAAAATGAGACCTCAACCGTATCTTTCCGTTGAGAATTAAGGCTGTGGCACGCGTTCAAAGATAAGCCTAAAATCGCAATTTTTGAATTTCCGGTTGCCTATATCTCAGGGGCCGTAAGCTAAAAAAATATGAAAAAAAACGTTTTAAGCTACTAAAAGTAGTTACAATCACCCCACAAAATATTACCAAAATCCATGACTAGGCAGCAACATATTTCATTAATTTTGGTTGATTTAAAATGGAATGACCCATAATGACTTTTTACTTTTTCCCCACTGATTTGTGGCCATTTTTCTTCAATCTCAGATAGAAGTACTATCAACGAATTAAAGATTGTCGCGAGATGTTTACACGTTTTCAGTTATGAGGGTGAGTGTGGGACTGATCTGCAACGGCTTTTCCGCCCCATGCACCCACGCACTGGCCTCTCACCTGTAAGCAGAGCTGCCGATTTGCGTAGATTTAATGGCATTTTTAAATTCAACGATGATTTCACCGGTTGAGAAAAGATTAGGTACATACCTCAATTCAGTGTATGACTGTAATGCTAGAAAATACTCGAATCTGATCTGTAATCTTTTCTTAATTGGTGGAAACGCCTTTAATTAATTAAAATATCCGCAAGTTTTCAAAGTTATTGACGACACTACCGCGGTTGAGAAAAGATAAAAGTCGCTAGTATTTTCGTGCATTGCAGTCATACACTGAGCTAAACTCTGTAATCTTTTCTCAACCGGTGGAACCTTCGGTGAATTTCAAAATGTCATTAAATCTACCCAAATCGGCAGCTCTGCCTGTAAGGTGTGAGGAGTATGAAGAGTGGCCGAACCAGAACCTTGAAGGCGAAACTTAGACCGTGAAAATCTCGCGACAATCTTTAATTCGTCGATAGTACAGTGGCGCGGCGCGTGTATCTATATATCTTTCGAGGGGGGGAGGGGGGGAGGGCTGAACCCTCCTTTTTCAACAAATAACCCAAAACTTCCTCGAGAAACTATACACATGTTTAAAAGGAGAGGATCCATTGTTGCCACATTGCACGAGTCGCCACTGCCATGCAGGGCTGCCGTTTTGCGTATAATCAGTGCTATTTTTCAATTCACCGATGATTTCACCGGTTGAGAAAAGATTACACAGTCCAGGTCGGTGCATGACTGTAATAAACTAAAATACTCGCATCTGTCATCTTCTCTCAACCGGTGGAGTCGTTGATGACTTTAACAAACTTGCGGATATTTTAATTAATCAACGGAGTTTCATCCGATCAAGGAAAGATTACAGATCAGAGTATTTTCATTCATTATTTTCCAAACACTGAACTAAACTGTATAATCTTTTCTCAACCGGTGAAATCATCGGTGAATAGAAAAATATCATTGATTATACGCAAGACGGCAGCCCTGACTGGCATGGCACTATGCACGAAGAAAAAAAATCGGTCATGAGAACTGAACTTCGACTCATATGGAACACCGAGACGTTCGGTTACAGTAACCAAAGTTTTCGGTTGTGAGTACCGAACTTCAGTTAGGAGTACCGAAGGTTTCGGTAAGTGTGACTATTACTATGACTCACATTTCGTTCCGACTGAACCACTTCGGTACTCCTCTAACTGAAGTTCGGTACTCACAACTGAAAACTTCGATTACTGGAACCACATACATACCCTCGTTGTTCCATATGAACCGAAGTTTTTTTTTTTCTCCGTGTGGGCTCGCGTGACCGCGTCGTCTATCTATCCCCTTAAAACCAACGGAAAAGTATTGACGATTTTGCGATTCAATTGAACTCTAAAATCGAGTCTTTCCCATGGTTTTTAAAACGGAGGAGGGGACATCGATACATCGATGCTGGATGCCGAAGAAAACTCAGTCTAACTTTCATCCAAGCAAATGAAACGTACGCACGTTTTTCCAAGAAATTTACCTAACTCGAACCGGATCCGCAGGTACTAACTGTTTTAGTACAGCGATATATATATATATATATATATATATATATATAGTATCGATTGCCGCCCGAGGGCCTCTGGTTCCAAACAAACTCTGATTCAATGTAATTTTTCCACAGGCGCATTTTTGAACAGAATTTTTGGCAATTAATGCGACCTTTTTGCGATTGTGACTTATCAGTGGCGTCACGTGCAGTTTGGCAACAATGTATTCTATCCATTTAAACTCATGTAAAAGATCGAATGCAGGGGGTGCACAGTGCACAAGGAAAATTCGATATATTTAATGACTTTAAATGGAGCAGTTGCATTGTTGCCAGATGGCACGCGACGCCACTGTGTGACTTCCAAGTCCTTGAAAATGCTTAGTTAGGGTATGTTTGATTCCACGACTACAACTGCTGAATGAAATCAACAAGATATTACAGATGAAACGATGCATTTGGAGGTTGTAATTGCCCAAGTTCTCGCCAATTTCTCAACAACAGTAAAATTTGGGCGATTACAACCTCCAAATGAATCGTTTCATCTGTAATATCTTATTGATTTCGATGGTTTTAGTCGTGGAATCAGACATAATTAAGAATTTTCGAGGATTTAGAAGTCACAATCGCAAGAAAGTCGCATTAATTTCTTGTTTTAATATCCTAAATTCTCGTTCAAAAATACGCTAATGTGAAAGATACAACATTGAACTTTACAGAGTTTGTTTGGAGCCGGAGCGTGAGATTTGGCAACGTTCCCTTCTACATTCGAAAGGTCGAAATGCCTGGTCATCGCCGATGACTGAATCGTTCGACTTTTTCAGTGAGTTTAAATGGAGAAAATACATTGTTGCCAAATTTCACGCCTCACCACAGAGCCGGAGAGAGGTCCCCGAACGGCAATAATCGATACGATATACATATTACAGTACCTATACTAAAAGCAAATTTTAGCGATCGAATATCATTCACTGTCGTGTGATATTCGATGGATTTGCAATTTATTTTGATGATATTTGATTGTTTCGTTGGTCTCACCGGAGACCGTTGAATTCCAACAATTGGAAATTTCGAATTCACCTCCGGAGGTAGATTCGATTTTCGAATTGTTGCAACCGGTGTCAGAAATCTCATCTTCTATCCTTCTTGACTCCTTTCGCCACGATAATTTCGGAAATGACAAACTTTTCGAATAAAGTTTATTGTACAGACCATGCGTAGAAGTCATTTTCCTATGAGACAAACATAAGTTCATCTTCGGAAACGCTAGTTTTTTTTGTTAAAAATGGCCATGTTATTCAGAGCTGATTTAGAGGTTATGTTATGGTATAATACTATCGCAGTTTTCATTTTCACGAGAATATCATTCAGAAGTTCATTCTCGACTCTCATTGGCTAGATTTTTCACCGATCAGCGGCATCAGTTAGCAATCATCAATTCTTGAAGTGAATGATATTCGATCGCTAAAATTTGCTTTAAAACAGTCTCCACCCGATTGAACACATATGTGTTAGAAAAGGATATAGAGGGACAGAGTCACCTGTCACTATATGTGACTTTGGCCCATATCTCGCTCCTTTTCTAACGCAAGCTTTCAAACGTGAGAAGAGAGAGAAAGACGGATCTGTCGGATCGCAAAGGCGGATCCAGGATCCAGGGGGGTGATCACGGAGGATCGTTATCGTTATCGTTATCGTTATCGTTATCGTTATCGTTTTCGAGTGCAGCAGTTACTCGCGCTGTAGTAGGCTATCCTCTTATTTCTTCTTCTTCAACACTATTCTACTCGATAACGATAACGATAACGATAACGATAACGATCCTCCGTGATCACCCCCCAGGAACTTGTGTTTTCCTCTCGATTCTCCACCAATTTGAAGGCATGCGTTTCAGAGAATGATAAAGGGGTGGAGCGAGGGGGGAGGAGCCATGTGACTGCCCTTAATCCGTCTCTTTCCAACACATACTTTCAAACCGGGCGAAGAGAGAGAAAGGCAAATGACTGGATCCACCGATGGCGACTCTGGCAACCCTGGCGGAATTGTAAGTAAACACAATAGAAAACCAATCTGTTTGTTTTAATGCCGGTAGTAGTTTTCTGTGAGTACACATTTTTCTGGGTCTGAAATTAGATGTTTACGAAAAAACGGTATAAAAATGAGGAAGAGCAAATAGCTGTTCAAACGACAGCTTTTTATCATTTGCCATTGAGAAGCGAAAGACTAGAAGCAATAATTCATTGAATATGAAAGGTGAAAAGTTAATTGCACAGATGAAAATTAACGGAATTATTCTCTCTCGGTGAGAATCATCGTTACATTTCAAACATTAACATCGAACGCAGGTGTTTCTGAGGAGGAAGCAGTAATAAGGGAACTGTAGCAAGGGAATTAAGTGAGAGACTGAGAGAGACATGATAAGTTTTCGGATACATGCTCTGGATAAATCAATTAAGGCGAAGCTTCAAAGTATAAAAGGTGGGACAGGAATCATAAAAATTAAAAGTTAATTATAATGAGGAGAAGAGTCGAGGAGCAGTTGCGTAATCTAAGAGGGGGGGGGAGGCATGCCGGGTTTGCCCCTCCAATATTTGAGAAGTTGATGAAAAAGAGAAAAGAAAAAAAAAGGAAAGAGAGGGGGAAAAGAAAGATAAACAGAAAAAAAAAAAAAAATAAAGAAAATATTTACAGAAACAAAGAGGACAAACAAATGTCCAAAGAGCTCTAATTTACCCTTCAACTGCGCCTTAAGTAAGTCCATTGGCGCTTGCAGAAAAATTTCCAGAGGGGGCAAAATTGTGGAATCCCAATGGAAGGTCTGGGGAATCCCTCCCCCACCATCTGACAAAATGTGATAAAAATCAATTTGCTTCCAAACGGTACTATTTTTAGCTATTTTAGAGGAGTTACAGAAATAAAGATAGTAATTTTGACGAGTTAGATATTATGAATAAAGTGACAACGGATTTTAACAATATTAAGAAAAATGCATACTACCACTATTCCTTGCAAAAAATGACAAAGTAAGCTAATAATAAAGTTTGTCAACTGTTACTCCTTTGATTAACATTTTATCTTCTTTTATTCCGTTCATTTTTTCGTGTGAAATTTTGATAGTCCTGAATTCCAGAAGGGGGAGGGGTGCCCCCCTTTCCCCCTGCTGCGGGCGCCCATGAGTAAATTTAAAATGAAAAATTCCTTATCCGCTAATGAAAAGAAGAAAATATTTGTCAACTCCATTAAATTTGGTCCGTAAATTTTGAGCAGGTTTTATAAGATGAAATTACTTGAAACATCTTCTCAGAAAACCTGGATTTTCATTTTTTCTGGGGGAGGTTGAGGACTCCTCAACCCCTTGCTCACTGGGGGTGTCGGTGTTTCCCCAGACACCCATAGTATATATGACTAGAGGTTGTCTTACCCCTTCCCCTCAAAAATTGTCTGTTTCAATCTATCTGCATCCATTTGGCCACGAAACACATTTAAAAAGAGAATGATTTCAGAATGGGTCAAAAGTGGGTGGAAAAGCTCAATGTTAAGAGCATTCAAAGCGATATAAATTTCAAAATTGTACCAAATCGCTTAGAATTTTACGATCTTTCTGATCATGTAGTAAAAGCTAGGGGTTGCCCAACCCTTTGATCGCAAATACAAAAAAAACGAGGAATCAACAACAAATTTAAAACAGGAGCGATGGTTTGTGTAAAAACAATTTGAAATGAAACAAAGAAAATTTCCAAATTGGATCATTCCCTCCTTAATTTCCTCTGATTTTTGCCATTCCTTGATAAATCCTGACTCCCCTTCCTAGACACCCATGGCGGCTCGTACAATGTGGCAACAGCGTAATTTCTCCATTTGAACCTATGTAAAACAATCGATCTTCAGGAGGTGCAATTGCATCCCCATGATATCGATACTTTTGCATAGGTTTAAATGGCAAATAAGCATGGTTGCCAAATTGCAAGACCCACCACTCCTAGACACCCTGATGAACTTTACTGCATGGTGGTGCCACTAAGGCACATTATCTATTTCCCCTACCTGAACACTATAGAGTTAAAAAATAATTTTTGACGCCCCTCAGCTCAGGCACAAATAGGAAGAAATAAGAGCGTTCACTCAAGTGTGAAATAGCGTAAATCCATGATGGGCACTATCCAAACCATAGCAAAATATTTCACCGATTTACCTTGATTCTGATTCTCATGTTGACAAATGTTACATTCGGCACTTTGCAGGTCTTTAAAACGCAACCAGCTATTCAAGGAATTTTTTTTTCACTAATTTTCCATTTTATTTGGAGTCGAAATTGAATAAAAATCATGTTTCCAAACAAAAAAAATTAAAAAAAATGCGTGCAAGTAGAGGATTTTTTTAATTTACTATTTTTTCATTTTATTTGGAGTTAAAATTAATAAAAAAATTATGTTTCCAAACAAAACAAAAAAAAAGCACGCAGTAAGGATTTTTTTTTTTAACTATTTTGTCATTTTATTTGGAGTTAAAATTAATTGAATAATAATGTTTCCTAACAAAACAAGAAAATGCATGCAGTAAAATATTTTTTTTTTACTATTTTTCCATTTTATTTGAAGCTAAAATTAATTAAAAAGTTATGTTTCCAAACAAAACAGAAAAATGTATGCAGCAAAGGATTTTTTTTTTTTTTTGGCTATTTTTCCATTTTATTTGGAGTCAAAATTAATTAAAAAATCATGCCAAACAAAACAAAAAAAGTCATGCAGTGAAGGGTTAAGTTATCGAATATATTTTGGAAGTTTACAGTTGATTTCTCTGGTTTTTCAATGAAAGTTCTTCATCGGTGGTAAAATCTATCGACAAAATATGACCCAGGAAAACGCAAGGCAAAAAAAAGGGAACAAATGTTTAAATGTTTAAACAAACAGAAAAAAAGCACCAAAAACCGAGCGATCAATTTGAAATTTTTTCGTCAGAGGAATCTGATTGTGAATAGCAAACAAAAAGGACTCACTGAAATTGACAGAGCACTATTCATGTTTATTTTTCATGTTTTGAGAGTAATTTATGATAAGAGTAAATCACTTTTTTCTGTTTTAGAGCGGAGGAACTAGGAGGAAATCATGAAGAGAAATAAACAAATGCAGACTACTACATTATCATTTACGATTCAAAGTAAGCAGGGATACACACACACACAGTCACATACACTAAATTTCCATAATTCATCAACAATTTCTGCATCACTAAAAGTTGAAATGTATCGTTTCATGATCGAACTCTGCTTTATATCAGTTTTTCATTTACACTTTTTTAAAAATCGTTGAAAGCATTTGAAGGGAGGAAGGTAAACAATTTTTATACTGCATACTATCCTCCTATCAGTGTTGGAAGGAGACGACGGAAGACCAAACTTTTTTTATTCAAATTTTCCTTAATTTCCGTAATGTGATGAGGCGCCATTTTCCAACCTGGCACTTTGCCTTAAGGTGAATCAGGCACAACTTTTCCAGATAGAGCCACTAGTCTCAATTGGCAAAAGTCATGTTTTTGACATTTTAAATTCAAAACAAAGAAAGAACGCAAAAGCCACCAACGTCAGCACCTTTATAATTTTTTAAGCATTTTTTGAGCCCAAAACGAGCAAAATCGGTTGAGATTTAAAGCCGTAATTTAGACATTTCATTTCGCCATGAGCTTGGTGAGTACAAGTGATACCTACTATGTCTATCTGCTTCACTTGCATTCATTCAGGTTTATGGGTATGTTCGTACTTCATAAATCCCCTCTTTATTTTTGTGTTTTTTAGCTTGAAACTTTCAGGGTATCTTCTTGAAGTATGCTTGAAGGTGCTGACGTTCCTCAAATTTGTACTTTTGGCAGCGCAAATTCATCATTTTAAGCCAAAAACTGTTGACTATTTGAACAGCGCGAACTAATCGGCCCTGAAATCAACTTAAATCAGAATGCAAGATGAACCTTACTCAACCAAGAGTTACCTTACTTTTTTTTTTTCTAGAAAGTCAAATTATCTTCACTAAAGTTTGGACCGTTTTGTTTAATTTTCCTTCCTCTGTTATTCCTCATTCTCTTAGCCTCAGTTTGTTTTCAATAGCAGCCTACTCATAACAGGGAAAAGAAAAAAATAATCCCGACAATGCGGGGAATTTTTTTAATATGACTCACGACTCAAAAACAGTTGAAATTTACATGAGTGAGTGTGCTCCAATGAAAAGTCACAAGCAAATATTGACATTCATTGACAACTGTTCCATTGCAAACAAGGAAAATCTCTCAATTTGAGAACAAACTCCACCCTGAGCTGTTTATCAATGGAACATGTGCAGCGGTCTAAAATTTTGTGTTTTTTAAAAAAAAAAAACGATGAGCTGACAATTGAGGTGGCTTTGGTTATTTCCTAAGGCCCAAATTTTAGCACATTCCTCAACTATTCCTCAAAACTTCCTCTGCTTAAAAGGTATCATTTGGGATACATGGAGGATGAAAAGAAGATGGGGATTATAACTGGAGGAAGATTTGGGGAGAATGAGGTAAATGGAAAATTGTCAAATATTGAATTGCGGAACTGATGAAATACATTGAAAATAGGTTAAATTCATGGATAGGGAGTGACTAATTTAGGTAGTCATTCTTTGGAGAAACCACATAAAATGAAAAAACGATATTTTGAGAAAAATGCATTTTTAAAGTTTGATAGCGTGTATTTTTAATGGGGCTGTTGCACACTTTTGCTATGAGCTCTTTAATAATAAGCTCATGTCATCTATCAACAGCACCCTTTAGCAATTATTTACCTGTACAATGCAAAATAATGGGGCTGTTGCACACTTTTGCTACAAACGCTTCGAAAGTCGATTAAGGTGCAAAAACCTCCAATAATAACGATGGCAGCACTAAATAAGTCTGAAATCCACTCCTTAACTGAATAAACGCTTTTAATTGCGCAAGAGTAATGGTGGCGTAGGGTAGTAATAAGGAGAGATTCCTATCTTAATTTCATCACTGTCTCTATGCTGACGTGGAAGATTCACAGAGTAATTAGACACCAGAGTAGAGAGGTCCACATCCAATTAATAGTACCATGACACCCCTGGTCACACCGGTGTCAAAGGAAAGTCCTTTCTCATTGGTCACTTCTTGATGGAGTTCCAGTATTATTAGATGGGAATTTCCTGTTATTACTGCCCTACGCTATCATTCGGCTCGTGCAAATAAAAGCGTTTATTAAGTTAAGGAGTGAATTTTGGAAGTTTTGTGCTACCATCATTACTTTTAGAGGTTTTTACACCAGAATCGACTATTAAATCGCTTATAGCAAAAGTATGCAACAGCTCCATTCCAATGTTCTAATTTGTAAAAACTAAATGTCATTAGAAAAGGCATATTCTTGTAAGTCATCATACAATTTTCTGTTTTCACAATTAATATCCATTCTGCTTTTATCAATTTAACCTTTACTCAATATACATCACAAGTTCCACAATCCAATATTTGACACAAAAAATTGATTTTAACAAAAAAAGAATTGACCTTTTTATCAATTATCAATTATTGATTTGCGGAAAATCACTGTTTTAAAAGGGCATTAAGGACTTTATGAAAGGATTTTACTGGCTCCTAGAACTTTCTCAACAATGTTTTTTCAGTTAGATCCTATAAAGGAATACATGTTTTTTACTGCTGTAGCAAAAGATCCATTAACTCTAATCTTTCTGAATCAACTCCAGAAAAAAATGCTGAGTAGGTGAAAAAAGAAAATTGACTTAAATGTTTTTTGCTGGGAAATCAATGTTAAAAATGTTTTTGATTTGTTACATAAGTCCATTTTAATGGGACTCCTAAAATTTATAAAGGTTTTTCGTGTGTTACTGCATGATAACGCTCCAATTGAAAAATGTTTTTCACAGAACGCATGCATGGTATGGTATAAAACCCCTTCAAATGAGTAGATATGCAACTAGCCCGAGTCGTGGATGTTACTACTTACAGCTGCGCTCATCACCAGTAGTTCCTTGACTGCTGCTGATGAAATGAAATGCCATAGAATAAACGGGTAATTTTAACGGCAGAGAGGAAGAAATGGTAACTTATAAAATGTTTGTTTGAAAATGGGTTTGGCCATTTAAAATAATTTAGGAAAAACTTGACAGAATTTTTTATAGGATTCGCAAAAATATAATAAATATAAATAAAATGCAATAAAACTTGCTCAGACTCTCAGAGAACTATTCATTGAAATCAAAGGGTACACAATTCCACTTTACATCAAACTTAAAGGGTATTTCTCAACCGGAAGGAAATCAATACTCTAGCGGAAAAGTAGTTCCTTCAAAAAGTATGATGCAACAAGAGTAGCATTGATTTGAATAATAATGCTCATCAGAAGATTGTTACTATTATTTAGTGCTCCTCTCTCAAATGAAAAAATACAGAGGACAGACCAGCAAAAAATGGGTAATAATTTAAACACCCTCAGAACAACTGGAGGATATTCAAAGGAAATTTTGAAAAAGTCTTGAATTGATCTGAAATACCTTCTTTTGACCTTAAAAAGATAATTGGCAAATTATGGACATTACGCCCATGTCACAATAGTTTTTGACGGGCATGGAAGTTTCTGTACATTTTGAAAGTTTCCGGAAACAAATTAATCAAATTGAACATGTTTAGGATGAATTGAAAGTCGATAAACTAGAATTTTGTTTTTGACAAGCCTTTGAAACAATTATTGCAGTCTGAGCTTTCACAATATTAAGCTGTGAACCTTATAATCATTAAATCTCCTTCTGCTTTGAGAAAATTCTGCTCACAGAGAAACGATATTCTTCTGGTGAGTTTTTAAATTCGTTAAGAATACATTCAAGTCTACTTTTTCTTCAAACTCTATGCTTCACGCATTGATTTTTGCAAATCAGACCTCACGGTTTCATATTCTAATAAACAACCCTATCCGAGTAATCCATAAAACCGGTTGCAACAATTAAAAAAGAGAGAATATTGGCAGAGAAAATTTTGACTGAAAGTGCTGATAATTTCATGGACTTATTGAGCAAACATCATCACATATCGTCATTTGAACAGAGGAGAGGGTAAACATATTTCTCCTCTTGCCATGACAGGGAACTTTCTTCTGCAGGCCTTCGTACCTTTTCCTCAAATTTGGTCACATCAGAAGACCTTGCCAAAAAATAAAAGGAAAATATCAGCTTTTTCCCATTACATATAGTAAAGAACCTGATTTTTTCCCCATCTCTGAAGAGCGCTATTGGACCCTGCATATTTTATTTTCGAGATTGCCGACAAGATAATTTTAGTTTTTAAACATGATAAGTTCAGAGATGCTTGATCAAGCTTGGAAAAATTGAAAAAGGGATCTATACATGCGAGAGTGAATTTCTGCCTCAGAAATAGTTTTCAGGGATTTATAGAAATATTGCTGCAGAATAAATTCCGGAGAATTTAAAGATGCTGATTTGATTTTAGGCAAAGATCAAAATTTTGTTCATGAACAGACGATACTTATAAAAGCTCATGCTTCATTTTGTTTCACTAAAGTCTGAGAGGGACCAAAGTATAGACCAAAAAAAAGACCATGGATTAGAATAATCTCAACTTACCACTTCGGTGGGCCGGAAATATTTTGGATTTATCTTAACTCTAACTTTGTTTGTTTCTTCATCATATCCAACTTCGTCCGATCCGGAGCCTTTCCATACTATTTTTTGACCAATCAATGAAAAAGCAACTTCGATGAACTCTCTAACACTGTGCATTTCTCCTGTTGCGATGACAAAGTCTTCTGGTTCTTCCAACTGAAGCATCAACCACATAGCCTGAAAAAAGAAACAATGTTTTACTGAATGGAGTAAAATAATAACTATTCATTTATTTAAAAGCAAGTAAGTAAAACTGGTGAGGTGAAGACGCAATAAAACCTGCGCATAAGGTTCATCCATTAACTGGATTCAAGGCATAACTCTCACAACTATCAATCCAAGAGATAACACTACTGGTTGCTGTTCTAAATTTTTTTCTCATCATGTGATTTGAATGGAATTAACATTATTTACACCAAATAACCTCTATGAAGTTATTCACTGCAATGGGTCTCTTGCAAACATTTCCTACAGCATTAAAAGGGTCTATGTCTTGTAAAATTGTGAGAAAATAACATTGAAAGCAAGGCTTTGAACCGGCAACAATTTCAGTTCGGTTTGGTTCACAGTCCAGAATTCCCGAATGAAATCGACTCGCGGTTTGGTTCCAGTTCACAGGGACAGTGGGTTCGAACCGATTCAAAATTCCCAAATGAAATCGGTTCGCGGTTTGGTTCCAGTTCACAGGGACAGAGGGTTCGAACCGATTCAACTAAAAATAAAATTTGAGTCAACAAATAATTTTTAGCAAGAATGCTTGATTCACGTTTTTCACTCTCTCACTTTTTAGCTGCTTTTCTTTCTGAAAATTTTTTGGCTCTCGGGAGCTAAAACATCATAAACTTTGTAATACCTACTTTTTCCTGCAGCTGTTTTCAATAAAGATTGATGTCTCCATTTATGAAAATAGTCTTATTTACAGTCTAAAGCTGCCTTAGCTTGAAACGCTTATGGAAAATTGTCCAACCGGTTAAAATCCGGTTCAGCCTGTTATGTTCGGTTTGTGGACCGGGGCATTTTCTGCAAAACAGCAGTTCGGTTTGTGGCTCAGAGTGCTTTTTGGTTTGGTCAGAAGCCCTGATTGAATGTATCGAATAGTCTCAAAATCTACTCATAAGCTCAATAAATTCGTTTAACAAAATTCAAAACTTGTGGTTGAATGAGCGGATCACAATGGGGAAGTCCCATCTAATTGCAGCTTTCTCTATGATCAATCACTTTTCTCAGCATAGAAAGTTGCGATTAGATTGGACACCTCTACTGTCACCCGCTCCTTCAAACGCCATATTTTTATGTTGTTAAACGAATTAATGGGGTTTAAGAGTGGATTTAGAGACTTTTCAATACTTTCAATTTGATTTTCAAGCGACATCATAAAGGAATCCACCCTCCATAAGGCTGTTACAAAAGTTTGCAACAGACCCATTTTGATCATCTGTTGACTGTCAATGAGTGCGAGTAAGACAAGACAGTTGATACTAGCAGAGACAAAGATACCTAGCCAGGGTATGCAATAAGCAATACACAGCCTCCCATTCAACACGTGTATTAGGTGTGTTGCGGGTTGCATACTCTGGCCAGGTATCTTTGTGCCCGCTAGTACATTAATATGGAGTTACTTTGAGGGCACCTGTTTTTTCTTGAATTTCAAAGCAAATTTCGGATTTTTCTCCAATTTCAATGGGGCAGTTGCAAGGGTCTGAAATGGTGTGTTTTTTATAAAGAAAATGAAAGTACTTGATGAGCTGAGGACAAAAATGCCTTTGGCTCCTAATAAAGTCTCATTGTTTCGAATGTGAGATTTTGGCCCAAAATACATTGTTTTCAATGGGAATTCCACATAGTGACGTCACTACATACACAATTTTTTTCAACTTTACACGTGTGTATCTCCGAAACCAAAACACATAGGAAAAAACCAAAGCCACCATTGTTCTCAGCTCATTAAGAACTATCATTTTCTTTATAAAAAACACAACATTTCAGACCCTTGCAACTGCCCCATTCAGGCTCAAAACTGCTGATACTTTAATCAATGCCTTGGAAATGAAAATTTGAAAATTGTTGGTGATGATCAATCTGGATCAATTAATGGGGGAATTGCAAGGGTATGAAATTTTGTTTTTTATAGAATAAGAATAAGAATAAGAACCCAGCCGCCCCAGCTCCTTGCTATAGCTCGTTATGCTTATGTTTCACAGCGAACGGCTGGGCTGTAAGGGATGACAAGGGATAAGACACAGGGACACCACATTCGCGAGAAATCCCTGCTACAGGAAGGGAGTCATGGAAGGGAGATAGAAAAAGGAACACCGGAATGTCACCTTCGCGAACTATTCCTGACTTGGAAGGGTTTAAGACTGTGCAGGCTGGGGAAGGGAATAGCCTGCAACAGCCAATGTAAATGTAATACTCTCATCTCAACTCTTCTCTTCTTCAACTCTTTTCCTTTTTCTCTCTCAACTCTCTCCTCTTCTTCTTTCCTTCTCCTCTTCTGTTCTTCTGTTCTTCTGTTCTTCTGTTCTTCTGTTCTTCTGTTCTTCTCTTCTTCTCTTCTTCTCTTCTTCTCTTATTCAACTCACTCTCAATTTCCATGCCAAACAGCATGGCCCTGCTGTTAGTGGTGTTGTCCGCACATTCCGCAGACCCAGGTTGCCCAGATTTCTTCTCATACAGATCCAAACTGCAACCCAACCGCCCTTCAGCGACGCACCATGCCTTCATCTCAATCTTCTCTACTTCGCAATTGGCACCTCCTTGATTGTCTCTTCTTCTTCTCTTCTTGATTTAATTCTTGGACTATGCACTGATTGCCTGCTGCCATCTCTTCAACGAAATCATCTTCCTTTGTACTTGCTCTTTGGGCAATGCTGGGCTTCAGCCAGAGAATAAATATAACCAGAATGAAAACTGCCGTAAGAGCCCACAGAGTCAAGTTTCTAAACTGGGTACCTTGCGCGAGGAGCAGCGCCAGTGGTCGTCCAAGAGTGCAAATCGCAAAACCTGGTACCTCAAAAAGCCTCCCATAAAAAATGTACACAGAGCAGCATAACTTTTTTGAAAGAAGGCCATAAAACTGAAAATACGTAGGATCACTTACTCTTCCAGAAATACAGACTAGATAGTTTTTGAATGATATTAGTTAATTACAATTATACTTTCGCAGCCATAATTTAAATGACACAGCGCTACCTGGTCTAGAAGGCTTAGGAAACTGCGAGCAACAATAGAGGAGTGTTTCCACTCTAGCTGCACCCACTCCATGCTTCAGCTGGGTGCTTTCAGCAGATTCTCTCAAAACAAGAGAGATCAAGCCACTTGTATGTCTACCTCTTATCAAGTATGCACTCTTGAATGAAAGAGATGCTCACCAATGCTATCAGCTTTTAGAGACAATGTGGCTTGACACAGCGATTTGGTCTCACAAATCTATCATCCAGTCCTCTATGCATCGCTTCAGGTTAGTTTACCGCAATTTTCTGAGTTACCACTCCTACCAAACATATACTCTCCTTAGATAGTGGGTGATGTAAACTGTCCCTTCTATACATTCATTGATCAAGAGGGTTCAGCGTGGAGATAGCTGGCACCAATGGGATGTCAGAAGTCTCTGCTTTTGTGTTTCCAATTTTTCGAACGATCTTGTAGATGACAAGCTCCTTTGCACCATATTGAAGCTAGACAATTCTGATCCCAATTCCTTGCAGATATATCTTCAAGGTCTGCTAAAAAAGCTGCGCCTGCTTGTTCCTGGAATATTTGGCACACAAGTCTCAGTGTTATGGTGGATCAGAGCTCCATGATCCCTTATCACTACTCATTCTTATGAGAATACTCGGTCTCCTCTTCTTTGTCTACTGTCTAGACATCGCTTTGAAATTCCAATTTCCTTCTTGGTCCTAGTGTTAGTCTTCTTGATTTCTCAAACTGGTATCCGCTAGCTTCCATTCTTTACTTTTCCTTTTTTCCCTTCCCCTTATTTCCTCTTTATTACATTGATATTTACTATCCTCTTGACCTGAGCTTTATTTCCTTGTTTTGATCAGCTATCGGCAAGTTTTCCTCATCTCTCTTCTTCAACGCTTTGTTCACCTATGGTTTCCGAATAGCAGCCCTGCTTCTCTTTAACTCATAGCATTTTCATGCTCTTCTTGCCTTTGCTGTCACCTCCTCTCTGTATTCGGTCCAATCTCTGTCTTGTTTCCTTGAGGTTCCTTTAAGCTCGTTGAGCATACTTTGTTGATTAGAGTTCATCTCACGTCACTTCACTTAACCTCTATTAGAAGTATACCATAAGTAATGTGCACCAGGTTTAACCTATAGTTTTCTTTCTTCCTTCACACCCGCATTCTTCCTGAGCGTCCAGCTATGCGATATCCTGTATATTTGTCACATCTTTTCCCTTGGTCATTCATCAATGGCGATGCACTGGAGCATCCAGTTGGATCTGATATTCCGTGTCACTGCAAGGTTGAAGTATTCATCCATTTTCAGAGGATAACGCACTGGAAGCTCGGGCACTGTGGAAGGCTAACACATTTCATTACACAAAATTGTACCGCACTACTTTATATTACACTTCACAACACTACACGGCACAATACTACACTACACTACACTACACTACACTACACTACACTAAGCAACTACGGACACTGACCACTCCCGATTAATACCGACGCACTTTCGATCCGTAGCAACTCTGCAAGGCAGGGTCACCGCGTGAAGGTGTGCTACGGTCTTAGGAAGGTAGAGGCTAGTGCACAAGCCATGCAAAGCAGCAAAGCAAACACATGCAAGCAAAGCAGGGGGCGAGGCATATAAGGCGCATACTCTTCCTCTGAGCTCGAACTGCTCTTTGACCCCATGAAATTTTGTTTTTTATAAAGAAAATGAAAGTACTTGATGAGCTGAGAACAATGGTACCTTCGGTTTTTTCCCTAGTGTCTGGCTTTGGAAATACGCAAAGGTAAAGTTGTAAAAAATCGTGTGCGTAGTGACGTCACCATGTGGAATTCCAATTTTAATGTATTTTGGGCCAAAATATCATCTCCAGAACCATGGGACTTAATTAGAAACCAAAGGCATCTTTGTTCTCAGCTCATCGAGTGCTTTCATTTTCTTCATAAAAAATACAACATTTTAGACCCTTGCAACTGCCCCATTCAGCAACATAAGGACCATTGTGCACAGATTGACTAATAAGCGACCAGCATGAACCATTCTCTGATTTTTATTATCAATGCATTGAGGGCCATTCCACTGAAAATGTGACACCCGTAACACTTTAAAGTAATATTTCTCAGGTACCAATAAAATTTGTTGTATTTTTGAGGCTAAGAAAGAAATAAGCTTTGTTAGTAGAATAATTTTGATGGAATGACATTATTTTTCTTCAAACCATATGTCGATCAATAGTGTTACGAGTGTCACATGTACTGTGGAATGACCCTTAATGAGGGAGCACAGTGCTTTGAACTTTCAAAATACCAAATTACTGCCAAAGACCACTTCAAAATCATGCTTTCTTGGGTTCTCTATACTTATTTGCCTGGTGGGCATATCCTTCATATTACTCTAGTAGTACAACCTTTGGAAAGTAAAAGAATGGATCAAAAACAGTCGATTGATATCATCATATTTGACAGATACAAACCTCTACATAATCTTTGGCGTGACCCCAGTCACGCTTTGAGTCCAAATTGCCTAACTCCACAAAGTCGAGTAATCCTAAATAAATTTTAGCCACCGATCTGGTAATTTTTCTGGTCACAAAGTTGGCTCCTCGCCTAGGACTTTCGTGGTTGAATAGAATCCCATTACAAGCATACATGTTGTAGGCTTCTCGGTAGTTAACAACAATCCAGTATGCATACAGTTTGGCACAAGCTGCAAAAAAAAGGAATACGTACAGTTCATAAAGACTTAAGTCGATTATTAGGGTGAGTAAGGGATTCAACAGATTTCACTTTTGACAGTTGCTTTTAACGTGAAATGTTGAGAACATTACAATATTACTTATTAGCAATTTCATCGCAATTCATTCAGTAGGTATTAACCAAGATATAGCCATTTGAAAATGCTGATCTGCGACATCAATACTTGTCAAAGTTTAATATCCCATTGCTTTGCACCATGTAAAGAGTCTGTAATGAGAATTACGGTCTGCTAACGGTTCATGGCACCATAATGTATATCTTCATGAAGCTTCATAACAACTAAGTGCAAACCAAAGCTGTGACAATTATGATAATAATAATAAGAATAAAATAGTTGATATGGAATAAGGATAGTCAATTTATTGGAGGCTTCATTTCAATAAATTGCTATCAGACATTAAAAAATGCAGTCCCCAAATTTACATTTTTCATGAAACTCTCCAAAAACAAAAATAAATTCTGCATGATAGGCGCGATTAAAATCTGATTTAATGATGAAAATTCCATGGATAATTTGTTCCACCTCACAGAGTAACAAAAGAATGTTTGTCATGAGTACATATATCCTTTGACAAGGTTTATGAAATGAACTGCTCGAACCTCTTAAAAGAGGCCAAAGTGTTTTTATACATTGGTCATGAATCATCAATTAAAGCATGTGAATAACTCCGGATTGATTATAGATTTCAATGTAATTGACTAAACTGTAAGTGAAAACTTCAAAGGGTCTATAATTTAAAATCGATAGTTACCATATGGTGACCTAGGATAAAACGGTGTAGTTTCTTTCTGAGGGGTTTCAACCACTTTTCCATATAATTCTGATGTAGAGGCTTGATAAAACTTAACAGAGGAACTGAGGCCTGCAGTGCGGATTGCGTCTAATAGTCGAAGGGTTCCAATACCATCTACTTCGGCTGTGTACTCACTTAGATCAAAAGAAATCTGAAAAAAGAGAAATGAAATAAATCTTCCAAATTTGCTTGCAGTATTTTAAACGCATGATCAGTTTGTTTCTTTTCTTTAAAATATTTCACAGATTGAACGTTTTTCTCGAAGGAAAGATTCTTTTCAAAAAATAGAAAAATGAGGTACAGCTGCAGACTCTAATGGCTAGAAATTAGACTTGTGACTAGATATGAATTTCTTCATAAAAATCAAAATAGGATGGAGATAACAGCTTTGAATACCGTCGTGGTGGTGGAATTTGCAGGAATTCGGGTGATTCTAACCTGCAAAAATGCATGAGAAAAATTTAAATATCTGGTTGGTTCCAGTAGTTTCTGCTGTTTAGTTAGGTATCTTACAGTAGTTATGAACCCAAAAAAGGTTGCCTTGATTTCTTAGTTTATCAGCCAAAATTTCAGTTCAAAAATGCATTTATGAGAATTGACAGAGAATCGGAATTTGCTTGGAGCCAGCGAGCTGGTCGGGAACTTCATAGTTGAACAGAGCTAAGCATCAAAAACGACAAAATGTGTCCGTGACATTCACCATCTATCAGTGTTGATTTTACTTTTTTAGTGTTTTAGAATAATTCTTTGCCTACAATTTCACTTCATCATCACAATCTCATGTATTTTGAGACGCTGATTTCAAAAATGCTATCAGTTTTTATTAAGCTGGCCTAGATTTTAAGTAAATGCGAAATTACGTCTTCTTAGCAAAAAAATCAAAATTCTGGAAAAAGTATAAGTTTTGAGTAAAAACTAAGATCGAATTTGAAATCAGTGGGTCAAAATACATGGAAAATCTTGCAAGAGGGGAAAGAAAGAGGTATCTTATGATGAGAAAACCTGGTTTTACATTCATAACAGCCGGACACACTATGTCGTTAAGGTGCAAAACTCGTTGAACAGATAGATAAAACCTACTACAAGAAATATTATTGGATTAAAGACCAATTTGGGGCGGCAGTCTTTCGAAAAACCTTTGTTCAGTCGTTCGTTATGTAAAGGCGTCTCCAGAGCAAGCGTTACTTATTGAGCAACTGTACAATGGTTTTTGAAAGACCAAAGCTGCCATTTTGTGTATAATTGATGGCATTTCTCAATTCACAGATGATTCCACTGGTTGAGAAAAGATTGCACAGTTTAGTTCAGCGTATGACTGTTATGCACGAAAATACATCTCCAATCTTTTCTCAACCTATGGAGTCGTCGATGACGTTAAAAAACTTGAGGATATTTTAATATTTCTCAACCGGTTGAATCATCGATGAATTAAAAAATGTCATTCATTATACGCAAAACAGCAGCTGTGCGAAGACATCCTCCCCAAATCAGTCTCTCACCTAATAGCATCACTTATATTTATGTTTTATTGATCAGTTTAACTATGAAGTCCCCAATCAGCTTGCTCAGAGGTTCCCATAGACAAATCAATATGATACATCGTTTAACTAACAGCCTACATCCCTTATGTTTATGCTTCCATAATTCCTTAGTTTTCTGAAACAGCAAAGATCTCATAGAATTTTAAGTTTTGGAAAATACCTAATGCTTGTTCGAAAAGATTTAGCAGAAAAGGGATCTATTTTTGAATGAAGGATTAACGTTCAATAGACAACAAACAACCAACTTTGCTTGCCTCGGCTCTAAAAGTACTTACTTTGACGTGACTTTGTGCGGCAAGATTATAAATTTCTTGCGGTCGAATTTTACTAATTATTTTGACTAAAGAGCTGCTATCAGTTAGATCACCATAGTGAAGTTTCATTCTGCCTTCTGTGTGCGCATTTGGATTTGAATACAGGTGCTCAATTCTAGGAGTGTTGAACGTACTTGCTCGACGTATGATTCCATGAACATCGTAGCCTTTTTCAAGAAGAAGCTCGGCTAAATATGAACCATCCTAGAAAAAAATAAAAATTAAGTAAAAATTACTAGTAACAAAATATCAATTACTTCGGTAGAAAGTGTCAACGACTAAATGAGTGAGTTCTTATAAAAAAATTTGGGTACCTAGTGTTTAGACTTGCTCATTGCAATGGGGCTGTGGCAAGTTTATGCGACAAATAAAGAAAGAATGGCTTTGTCAGCGAAAAGACACAATACCAGAAGCAAGAAAATCTGCAGAAATCCACTCAAGATCTAAAAAGAAGTTTTTAAAAAGTAGGTACCTAATGCAATTATGGTAACACTACGCAGGTAGTATGACTTTCAAAAGAAAGTTCCCTGGTCGAAATTTTTAATCTTTTAAATCACGGCAACCTTTAAACAACTTTGCGGCTTTCAAGTGCCTATCAGAATGCCCTTTTCAGAGTACATCATGAACGATCGAAACTTCCATAGGATACAGCGGGGAAATATAACGAAAAGAATTTTGACCAGGGTACTTTCTTTTAAAAGTCATCGTACTACGGGGATAGTCCTATCTAATTTGCCACTTGCTCCATGCATGCTCATAAAAGGTGCTTAATGGAGAAGCTAGTCACTTGAGTCATGATTGAAAAAGGAGTCTCCCTTGAATGACAAATTAGACAGAAAATTCCACATGGTGCTTGTGTTACACCGCCGTAAGTCCTTGCAGACGCAAAAGTTTTGACAGCCAAGAATGCACTCAGCGCACAGAAGTTTGCTTTGATTATACAAGGCGATTCGCCACATACCTCAAATTCTTAACTGCCACAAATTTGGCATTCGAAAGTACCTGGTACAGAAAGTGGCCCAAAATTAAAGGTAAGTCTGGTCTCATTGATGGAGAAGAATACCTGGCCGTTGCCGACATCAAAAGGACAACTTTTATGCCCATGAGTTCACCATATCTCACAAGAGCTATCCGTACTTTGCTCTCATCCATCTAGGATCATGTTTTGATCAATCAGAGTGTTCAAAATCTATGTGTAGGGGTAACTTTTTTGAAACCCATGAAAGTGAATGAATAAAAATTAAAACTCACTTGCGCATGATTCATTACTGAGCATCCAAAAACATTTCAAACATACAAAGACATTCAGTCCTCCACATATCTGTACCTACTCTGAGTTCCTAAAACAGTACAAGTTGTACTGCGATGAGTGTCCTAGCAACGGCAAAAGTTTTGACAGTCAAGAATGCACGCAAAGCGCAGAACGTTGCTTTGATTAGTGATTACACAAGGATTCGTCACTCATCTTGTATTCTTGATTGCCAGAAACTTTTCCGTTCAATAGTACACTTAAAACTCGTCTTGCAGAATATAACTTTCAGCAGTTATGTTCACGTGGAACACAAGGAATCAAACTTTCCATTTTAGATGAAAAGCTCTAATGTCAGCTCTAACCTCAATTTTTACAGCATTCAGTGCGCTCTATACAGTAAGCGCAGGCAGATATTGCCTTTTCATACAAGCAAATCTTGCTTATTTATCTGCATTAAAATTTCTTGGGCAGTATTTTTCTTCTTTGAAAACAAAGTACTAATCTACATGAAAGAGAAGACAGGATCTAAAAGGTAAAATCTAGACCATCATATTTCATAGCGGCGAGGAGAGGAAGTTTGATCAAAGAAAATATGATGCTGGCGTGCGCATGAGTTTTTCACGTGATTAAGAATAAAAGCATCCAGTGAATACAGGTTGATGATGATATAAAAAAAGTGCCCCAATAAATGAATCATAGAGTACAAGCAGAGAAATAACTTGAAATTACAAGCGAATTTTAGGGTTTGCTATCATGAGATTTGATACCTCTGCTATCAGTGTGCTACTATCAAAGACCAATCAGAATCGTACATGTTTGTTTACATCCGAGGCGAGTGAGTCGGCTTGGTTATCTTCCAGCTAGTCAAATTAAATTTTTTAAGTGCACAAGTGTTTCTGTTAGGGCGTGGTGTTTTCATACGTGTCAAATATACGAGTTTCTCTACAGGAGCACGCGTAAAAGTGACAAGGAAATTCACAAACTATTAAAAGGTACGTAAGTAAATTATTTGAATTTTGAAACGTAAACAATGAAGTGGGGGCCGCTCTGAGATATCATTTCTGCTAAACAAATAAAAACTTAGCGCATGAAACTATCACAGATTTGAATTGATACAAAACGCAATTGATCTTCTAGTGAGCACTTTCGGCAAACCATCCTTGAGAAATTGTGGGATAATTAAAGAACTCGACGAAAAGAAATAAAATCTTCGTTGAAGACACGTACTTGACCGGTAATCCCCGTGATCAAAGCTACTTTCGGTTTTTCACAGTTGTTTCCAGCCATTGTAAACTTGTTATTTTACCGAAAAATACTAACTATTAAACACTAACTATCCTCTCGAAGTGACACATTGCAGTTTCGGCAAATTATTTGCATTTAACTGAAGATAAGCAAAGTTTGACTGTCGTGAAGTGTCCCTAATCCTAATCGCGCTTTTCTGTTCTCGCAAGTTGACTGATCATTTGATCAACAAAAATTACGTCATCGGCAGTTCGGGAGATTTCGGTGTTTCTCGTGCGGGAACGTTCAGAGATTACTAAGCTAAAGAGATATGGCAAGTCCTATCCCCGCCATGTTAGAAAACCGTTAATCGACAATCGTAAAAAACGCCTTCAAATAGGCCGTGATACAATACGGCGTACCACCTGGTGGACCATTTTTCGTAAACATTGCTATTACTGCTGTTAGTGGAAATAAATTCTAGGCACACACTTTTCTGAATTTTTTTGCTTTCCAAACACGTTGATAAGATGGAAAATGTCAAGGGAAAAATTTAACCACCAAAATAACCACTAAAACTTTAGTCAAAAGTCATTTACTGCCAGCCGAACGCACTTCGGTTACTTTCAGAATTGTTTACAAAAATGGTCCACCAGATCGTATGCCAGTTTGCCTACTTCGTAGGAGTCGATTAACAGTTTTGAGCAGTTCTGCCATATCTCTCTAGCTTAGTTATCTCTGGGAACGTTTCACTGTCGGCGCGGCGGGAAATACGATTTAACATCAACATCCCTTCAGCAAAGTCTTTCGTAAGGTCGTTTCTGTTGTTTGAAACCTTATTTTATCTTTTTTATACGTATCGTTCGTGATGAATTATATCATCGTCACTTTATTTTTGATCAGTATTGGTGGCTCCTACTCTTCCTCGATCAAGGATGACTTTTTAAGTTTAATACGTGGTATTATACCGTGGGGTCCGAGGGTACGTGCATCTATGTCTGTCATTTTTTAAATATTCCAAATCTCAAATGGAGCTGTTGCAAACGTTTGCTAACGGCTTTATAATAGTTGATGAATGGGTATCACCCTATATAATAACCGATAAGCTCGCTAAAAAATCTCGAAATCCACTCCCGAACTCCTTAAATGCATTCAAACGCGAGACCGTAATATGGGGCTCTTGATGCAAACTTTTGATATAGGGGATTGAAAAGTTGATTCTTGCATAAAAACCTGTAAAGATGACGATGAGTACACTAAAAAATCACGAAATTCACTCTCAGAATCGGGCTTAATGGCGGAGAGACGCAGGTATCATGGGAGATTCCTATCCATAGATTGAGACATATCTCTGTGTTTCCGAAGAGAAAGTGACATAGACAGGAATCTCCCATGATACCTGCGTCGAACCGCCATTACCATTTTGCCGTTATAGCAGTTATGTGAGTTTATTACTGAATTTTCGACTTTATTAGTGTGATTTTCGTGATTTTTGCTGGTCTGTACATAAGATTGGACTATTTATTTGCTTATAGCAAAAGTTTGCATGAGAGCCATTGCGGTGATTACCGCCTTTTACATTGGGTTTCCCTATCTCAGTAAGTTCCATCCTCACGAGGTGTTCTCGTGACACCATACTCTAGAAGAAGAAGAAGCATACAATTGCCATAAGATTTAGGCTCTAATCAAGGTTATAGATTAAAGAGGTATGTTCATCTGATTTCTCGCCACGAAGTCGGTAGCGCGCAGTTCAAAATCCAGATCCAAGATGGCCGACAAAAGCAGAAAACATTGTATACTCTTTCCAGAAAACATTGGGCTCCGTCTCCACATAAGCAGAAAATAGTCCGATGTTTTCGGGAAAGAGTATGACCTTAAAAACCCAAAACCCAATGGGTTTAAGGAAAAACCGCCGTCAAGTCTTAACACTAATTGTTTTCACTCAAAAAAAAAAAAAATAAAATAAAAAAATAAAAAGGCAATTTTTCATCGCTGAAATACTTATGATATCTGTTGCGATCAAGTCTCTGGTGTATTTTGATTTTACCTCTTAAAATCGAAGTGCCCATTCAATTTCTCGCCAAAATAAGGATGATATCAACACAGCGATCAAGTCAGTTTAGGTGCTCCTAAAATTAGCCTGACACATATGCACAGCTAAAACCCCTTCAATGATATCGATGCAACTGCACCAGCTTTACTTACTTTTGATTACTTACCGCATGTATTGACTTTGATTAGCGGCCAATTAGGCTTGCTAAAAAGAATACTGCTTCTGGCACCAGTTCACTCCGATATTTAATAGGGCAGACGAGGTTCATGGCTCCTTTGACTCCGGGTGTTTTGGCCGAGAAAATTTTCTACAAACATTTTTTAAGAAAAAAAAAGACTTGAGCCGGCATTTTTTTACTCCCATTTTCTTGAAATCTCCGCTGGTCTGAGGTTGAAATTGACACTATATTGGGGCAATTAATTAAATGAGGATTTACAAGAGCTAATACCTTTGGAAATGCCCACTTATTAGATGTCTCCTCTTTCTATTCACGGTGAATTTTTTATGTAAAGGGATCGAAGCTTAGTAAGGAACATATTTTGAGTCATAGATGAGCTCATCTTTAAAACTATTCACCATCAGTGGTTTTGAAAGTTAAAACTTAGGAAAAGAAGAAAAATACGTTCTTCTGTAGGAGACCGTTTATTTCTTATTCTTTTCTGATTTTTATTGGTCGGCTGGGAAATTATGTGTTTACTTTTTGAATGGAGCAGGTGAATGAAACAATTCACGAAAGAGGATACTTTCTACAAGGCAGCAAAAAAATGCCGGCTCAAGTCTTTTTTTTTTCTTAAAAAATGTTTGTAGAAAATTTTCTCGGCCAAAACACCCGGAGTCAAAGGAGCCATGAACCTCGTCTGCCCTATTAAATATCGGAGTGAACTGGTGCCAGAAGCAGTATTCTTTTTAGCAAGCCTAATTGGCCGCTAATCAAAGTCAATACATGCGGTAAGTAATCAAAAGTAAGTAAAGCTGGTGCAGTTGCATCGATATCATTGAAGGGGTTTTAGCTGTGCATATGTGTCAGGCTAATTTTAGGAGCACCTAAACTGACTTGATCGCTGTGTTGATATCATCCTTATTTTGGCGAGAAATTGAATGGGCACTTCGATTTTAAGAGGTAAAATCAAAATACACCAGAGACTTGATCGCAACAGATATCATAAGTATTTCAGCGATGAAAAATTGCCTTTTTATTTTTTTATTTTTTTTTTTTTTTTTTTTTTTTGAGTGAAAACAATTAGTGTTAAGACTTGACGGCGGTTTTTCCTTAAACCCATTGGGTTTTGGGTTTTTAAGGTCATATCAAACATTTTTCTATCTAATATTACGCCATGATTTTTAAAGAGGATTTATATCCATTTGGACCTTGATGAGGCCTCGCCTCTAATTGATCGAGACACATCTAGCGGACAATGTATGGTGTATCCAGGGACCAACATTTTTGGTCTCCGTACGAAAAAGCCCAAAAATGTCACGCACTGAGAAATTAAAGGGTTTTGTTCCTCGTAATTCGAAGAGACGTGGGCTCTGCAGAAACTTCCTTACGGGGCGGAGGTGGAATGAGAAAATTGGCTCGAAAACCGCTTTTTTCCAAATTCTTCGGGGGGGGGGGGGGGGGGGGGGTGGTCGGTCTGCCCCTTTTCTGCCAGCGCGCATGCAAATTAAAATGAATTGATAGGTAAGAAAATAAACAAACCATCAGATTGATTCTAGCTTGCTTGCCCTCGTTTGTTTCAACCTCACGCATCCAAAATTATGATTAATTCGGAGGAAATTAGTTTAAACAAAAATGCAAGTGTTTCAGAGTGGTTATCTGGACACATCATTTTAGTACAACTGTCCAGGTGAGTAAATTTCGCTTGTTTCTGTCAGGTGTCAGTATTTTGATGGCGTAAAATCCTTTGCAAAACAGTTACATAGAATTCTGTGCCTACAAAGCCACTCTGACTTTCGTTTAAAACCAATTTCAGGTGGATCTGTTTTTTTTTTTTTTTTTTTTTTTTTTTTTTTTTTTTTTTTTTTTTTAGCTTTTTATGTTTAAAAAAAACGAGGCAAACAAACTTGCCCGTATGAAATTGTCGGTAAGAGATTTTCATCGATAAAATCATTGCTGCCTCCCAGGGGGGAGGGGTAGGAGAGGGGGAGCAAGATTGCAATTTGACCGCCCTTCAAAATTGTGAAATTGAAGACTGTTTTTTATGCTTGTATCCACTGATTTTACCGCCTTTGGGAATACGTTGCTAGAGATAACCCTTTTTTTTCTTTCATTTTTTGCTTGTTCACCCTAATATTGCCGCCCGAGGAAAGGGAACACCCCCCCCCCCTTGGCGCACCACTGCAACGCCCCCGTGTTGCCTCAAAAGCACGTCCTGGAATACCTCATTGTACCATAATTGTGATGTATTTTCAAAAAATAAGAACGAGCGGATGTGAGCGGAGAGGAGTTCAGAGAATGTAAACAAACTGGCCGCTATGACGGCTGAGACAAAAGGATCCCCTACATTCAGTGATTATGGCAAAATAAGGGCTAAAGTTGGAGTTTAAAGCTCAGTTTCATAGTCTTGACGCTTTAAGCTTTCGATAGAGACCTTATTTTTCAAATTTGGTTCGAGATTTATATTTTTTACGATTTTTTGAAACTCGGGTGTTTTACACGCGTTCGTATGGGCGGTAAGGTCGGCTTGGATGCGTAGCGATTGACCACATTGTGGTTTATCTAGTCACTGTAGACAGCGTGTGATTTGTGGCCAGTGGCGTAGACAAGGATTCCGGGGCCCTCCCGCCAATTATTTTTAGGGGCCCCTCTACTGTCACTCCAAGATAGGGGGTTCAGCCCCCCCCCCCCCCCCCCCCCCGCGCGTAGGACCTGAGATCTGGGGTGTTTCCCCGAAAATTTTTGGAGATTAGATTTTCTCAAACGTAACTTCAGGCAATATTAATCTAAAAATGCTCACACAATTCATGCTTATAGTTATCTTTTTTATTTCCTTCCTTCTTCTTTTTTTCCTATCGAAGAACTTAAAACTCGCGACTTTTTTTAGGGAAAAAGTATTTCCGTAAGAAAACGCTTAAACAGTGTTGGAAGACGAAAAATACTTACAAACAAAAAAAAAGGGGAATGCTATTTCAATAATGAAAAACTTTCCTTTTTTTACTTTGACAAGTTTTTCCTTTCATCGGGCCCCGGGGCCCCAACATCGTCGGTCTTCAGGGGCCCTCAGAGCCTGGGGGCCCTCCCGCCTGGGGGGGTCCGCGGGGGCCTTATCTACGCCACTGTTTGTGGCTCACTCTATGAGCGGATCATGAACTTATATCAAGTCACGTGCTAATATCCAAAAGCAACAGCAACATTATTATTATAAACAAACCAAAGTTTTAGAGGTTGGCAATGTTGGCATAATGGCTCATACAGTCCTTTAAAATTTACTCCATTTAAAATTCGAAAAAAAAAAAAAAAAAACGAAAATTTAAAATTCGAATTTGTTTGCCCATTAATTTGTGTGTCTGTATGTTCCCTAGGCCGTTTTGTTTTATTTATTCATTTCATGTTTTCTAACACATGTCTATCAATGTTTTCGCATGTTATGGAAAATTTTTGATGTGCACATTAATAATTTTTTTTTTTTTTTTTTATTATTATTATTATTATTTTTATCCTAAACAGGTAAATCATGACACTCATGTCAAATTTATCGGAAAAAAATGAGTAAAGAGTCAAAAGTAAGAATGAAATAATAAATAAGGCACGGCTGAAAGTGTAAAGATAAGTGGCATTTCCGGGACTCGAACCCGGGACGCTAAAGTGCGAGGCGCGCACTTTCGCACTGCGCTACGACTCACGTGTGTCTTTCTGCGCCGCTTTCATGGTAGATATACGGACGATGAGCGTTCGCCTCGCTCAATTCCAAGCGGACACGGAGTGGCTGGACTCAGCGCGGCGAGGCGCTGAGAGACGGTTACTTTTCGTCTTTCAACTAAAGTTTCAGCCTTATGCTTGAATAAAATGGATTGAAACCTATGGAAGTATCATCACCAAAGCATTCTGAATCCGTCTATATAAGGTTATATGGGGTTTTTTTTCAGCGTTTAACTGCTAGGTTGAGTAGTTACAATGAAAAAGTGATGATTTGATGATCATGGCCGTTTTGACTTTCGATCGCAGTTTTTTGAAGATTTGAAATTTACGAGGCCATCAATCCAAAAAAGCCGCCGTCATTCCTTAGATCGTTGAGGGCCCGTTCCAGCCATATAGGGGTTTATAGGGTTCTGAGGTCTGGTAAAGGAGAAAATCTACCGGAATCATGCCAAAACCCTGCTGAGGGCCATTTTCAAGATGTTTGTTGTAAGTATAAGGGGTCCGCGCTAGCTACCGTTCTGTATTAAGACTTGACGGTGGGGCTATCGCCCCTTATAATACAATGTTTTCTGCTTTTGTCGGCCATCTTGGATCTGGATTTTGAACTGCGCGCTACCGACTTTGTGGCGCGAAGTCAGATGAGCATACCTCTTTAATCTATAACCTTGGGCTCTAATCACCGTCATTATACAGTCTCCCGTTTGAAAAGCATTTTATGAGTTTGAGAATGGATTTTTTAGTGAGCTTTTCGTCATTTTCGAAGGGTTTCAACCCCTTATGAACTATTAATAAGTCTGTAGCAAAAGTTCGCAACAGCCCCATCACGATTAAAAATTCAGTGGCGGCTCATGTCACCGAACAACAGCGCCCTTTAGCAATTGTTTACCTGTACAATGCAAAATAATATGGCTTGTTGAAGCGCGCTCTAGTGACCAACACGCACTCAACAGCGTCGCTACGGATACAAAGATCACTCATAAGGAAGAAGCTAACCTTCCTCTCTACGTGAAGAGTGAGTCTAATTATCCATACAATTGTTGTATGAAATACCAAATACCACTCATTTTAATTATATTTACCAGAAAAGGTATTTCTGTCTGTTTTCATTGAATATATGAACTTAGTATTGTTGCTAGACGAAACAGGGCTGTTACTCACTTTTGCTGCAAGCGCTTCGAAAGTCGATTATGGTGTAAAAACCTTCTAAAATAACAATGGCAGCGCTAAAAACTTCCGAAACCCACTCCTAAACTCAATAAACGCTTTTATTTGCGCGAGCGTTACGGTGGCGTAGGGCAGTAATAATGGGAGATTCCTATCATCATTTCGTCAGTCTCTCTATACTTTTACAAGGAAGATTCACAGAATAATTAGACACCAGAGTTGTGGTCCACATCCGATTAATGGTGCCGTGATACCTGGTGACACCAGTGTCAAAGGAAAGTCGTCTCTTATTGGTCACTTCTTGATGGAGTTATAGCATTATCCCTGGTAAAAGTTTTTCATTGGTGACCAATAAAACGGTTCCAATTCTCCAGTGACCAATGAATTTTTCATTGGTGACCAATGAAATTACATTGGTCACCAGTGAAAAATTCATTGGTCACTGGAGAATTGGAACCGTTTTATTGGTCACCAATGAAAACATTTCACCAGGGATTAGATGGGAATCTCCCATTATTCCTGCCCTACGTCACCATTAGGTACCTACGCTCGCGCAAACAAGAGCGTTAATTTTTTTTATTGAATTTAGGAGTAGATTTCGGAAGTTTTTATTGCTGCCATCGTTATTTGATGAGGTTTTTACACCAGAATTGACTATTAAATCGCTTTTATCCATAGAGCGCAACAGCCCAACTCACGCAAAACGGCTATACTATCCTCGGAGTCCTGCGCAAACCAAAACACGCAACACGCACGCTTCCTTCAATGCACGCGAGCCGTTTACACCTTTCGCTCAGAATTGCCAGATGTACGGCTTATGACGTATAATGTCCATAAGAATCAATGTAAAAGATACGGCTTTTAACCTCAAATCTAGCAACACTGCTTGCTTCCGCTTCCGTTGTTGGTGCAGTCAAACGCGCACTTCATAAGTGCATCAGGCCGCGTCGTTTCTGTTTGACACGAAAACATACTAAACACCGTTTTTGCAAAGACGCGTGCGTCACGATTAAAATATTGAGCCAAATCCAATGTATACTACCTCATTCACGTTTGCAGGGTCCCCCGCCAAATTATCGGATCATTTGCTGATATTTAGTTTTGTTATTAAAACGCAGTAGCGGCTCGCACAATCTGGCAACGGTACTCTTTTGCCGTTTAAACGTATGTAAAAAATATATTTTTGATGAAGGAAATCGCCTTACCCAAAATCGTTTGTTTCACCTAGATTTCAATTGAGAACATTCAATGATGCATTTCACGAGCCGTTACAGACTGAAAGACTGATTCCCTCGGATTTTATTGACTAGTTTCAGTAGCGCAACGAGAGTTTCTTCATCTCTCTCTTTTCTCCATTAAGAAACGTATGTTAGACAAGGATGGACAAAGGGATAAAACTCCCTCTTTCTGTCCTTTTCCTATGTATACATTCAAATGGGAAATGAGAGAGATGGAAGAGATCCTGGTTGCGCCAGTGACGAACTGACAAGTTTATTAATGCTTATATTATACATATAGCTGCGTGTTGATAAGTAGTTAACTATTCGTACGCGACTGTACCGTTTTAGTCTACCTCAGAAAATGAAGGCGCAACAATTGAAGTAGGACACGCGGGCCGCGTGACGCAGTTTCCATCAGTTGAATCGCGGGAACTTTCGGGAGGAGTCATAGGCAGCGCGACGGGCGCGTGTGTGGGGGCTATTGAGGCTACAGCACCCTCCCCCCCCCCCATTTTTTTGAGGGTGATGCGGGGCTGAATTTCTATGAAAAATCAAAGGAAAATGTAAATCTAAAACAAACAAAAAACGAAAAAAAAACCATTCGTTTTGCAGCCTCCCCCCCCCCCACTTTTCGACCGCTGCGCCGCACTGCTCCGCGCCGCGCCGTCCATGGGAGGATTATTTGAATCGGATACCGTTAGTTGAGTGTTGAAAAGTAATTAGAGCTTGTTTCAAAAGTGTAGGCGCACCTAAACCATAATCTTTGGCGAATTTTCAACTTTAATTCCTTCAAATCAAAATTGAACTTTCCTCTGACTTTATTATTTGGCTTTTAAAGTGTTCCTCATTGTAAATTGAACGCTCGATTTACTTTTCATTCATTTTTATCGAGTAATATCAGAAATAATGTTGACAAATTCCTAAGATTATCGGTGCAGTTGCGCCTACACTTCTGAAACTACCTCTAACTATCCGTATATAAGACGTTATCGATTCAGTCTTTCTTGAAGTATAAGAAGTCGCGCATTCATAAGAGTTAAAACATGATTTCCCGATCAAATTGCTGGATCTTCTGGGAGAAGTATTTGAATTCTCGAATAAGTTCCTGGAGCTGTGCCTCGACATTACGTGATCAACATAATTTTATGACCTCCACTTTCTTCCCTTTTCAGATAGAAACACACGGCCCGGGATCTAATACACCTGATCTGTTCTGTGAGGTCGTTCACCTTTCTCTCTATTTCTCCATCTCTTACTTGTCTCCTTCCACTATAGCAGATTCAGCACCCACAAACGGGGGCTTTGTTTTTTCGCCCCCCCCCCCCGGATGACTACACTTTTCTTTTTTCTCCTCTTTCTTTCACCCTACCTCCCTTCTTTTCCCCTTGATTGAACGGGGGGGGGGTCGTCCCCTTTGCCCCCCGTATCAGCCAATTTCTTTTTAATTTCTTCCCTCTTTTTATTTCCCTCTTATCTCTCTCACGCATTTTCTTGTAGGTTCCCAAGCATCAACTACAATTTTGAAACATATACCACAAAGAAATTAACAAGCCCAATAATAAAATCCTATTTTACTGTCCTTCTTGTTTCACTCAGAGTCGTTATCTGTGTAAGTACATAGTAGTTTTCTATTTCGATACATTTTCATATTTGAAATTCACTCTCCCCCTCCCACGCATCAAAACTTATCCATACCCTGGTCCTCGCCTAGGTCATTGACTTTGTACTACTATTCTGTTTTCATAAAACTAGTGATTCAGTGTAATTAAGGTAAATAATGACTCATTAGTTAAAAAAAAAATCGATACTTTGAGTGATCAATGGCCCGGTATCGTTCCGCCTTCATAAATCTACTATCTAATGATTCTGTGTTGCTAAGGCAAATAACAATTTGTTCATTGGGAGAAAATCGATACCTTAACACTCATAAAAGTAGTCCAATAATTGACGGCGGTTTTGTGGGGAAAAGCGTCTGTAAAATTCGCTCTCCGTTTTCGGCTCCTCTCAATTTTTTTCGAATTTCAGCACAAATGACACCGCGTGTGCGCCGGCAAATAAAGGGGGTTGCAAACCAGGGGGGGGGGGGTCGTTTTTCTTTTTTCCCCCACAAAACTTGACGTACGTTAGCATCAATGGAGCTGTTTGACACGTTTGCTACAGGCGATCTAAGGGTCTATTCAGAAGTAATAACCCCCAAACAAAACGATGATAGCGCACTAAGGAAGCACGTGCCCCCCTCGTAGCCTCTAATTCTGACTTTTTTCAATAGAAAATAGCTCAAATTTTTTACTGCAACGCTTAAAATTTAAAAATTCATGGGAGCGCCCCTCCCCCCACCCCAGAAAAATTTCTGGGTCCGCCATTGGTGGACCTTGAAATACCTGTCACAATTAAAAGTGTGCAACATCCCATTGTTTGGTCGGAGATTATGGATCATCCCTATTCCTATTATCCTCCTCCAGCTTATCATTCAGTATTTAAATTTGCATTGACTCATCCCGGATTTCCTCCCAAACGCCGCGCCACGACGCGACGCAAAGCGGAGCGTGTCAATGGGAGAGGCCAGACATATGGCGTGGCGATTTTAAATGCTGATATATCTTTGTTAATAAGCAGTGTAGAGTGTAGGGGTGTGCTGTATTGTATACATCATACCGAGGTTCGGTATCTTGAAAATACCGAAACTCGGTCAGTATTCGGTAAATCGGCACATACCGAAATACCGAACTTTATCGAAATACCGAAAAATACCGAAATACCGAAAATACTGCAATTTCCGAAATTGGAAATTTTCCTACTAGAATCACCCTTTATAGTTTGTTTTTTGACCGTAAAAACATTTGAATTTTGAGTCATATATTCCACGTCCGCAACCCTTCCTAATGACTCGCGCCACTGTAAGGCGCGACGGAGATGGAAGATCAGACGACGCGAAGTCAAAACACAAGGTGGAAGGTGTGATTGTGTGCTAATAAGCCGCACAGTGGATCGTATAACATAGATTTTTTCGGATTTGAAAAAAAATGTTGTTGGTAAACATGTTACAGTTAATATTTCCTGGCGAAAACCAAGTTTTTTTTTTTTTTTCATTTTAAGTTTTAAC
>VMOF01000013.1:24987762-25040262 GCA_011764245.1 Trialeurodes vaporariorum
TTATTATTAGAATATGAAAAAGAACAAAACAGGATCAAAGCTAACATATCAATTAAAATGAAATAAAATGATCGTGGGACGTTTCGAGGCCGAGGTTCCAACGGCACTCTTTCTCAGCCACTGAACGAAAAAGTTCGGCAAGCACACAACCAAGCAAAGAACTTGTGTGCTTGCTGAACTTTTTCGTTCAGTGGCTGAGGAAGAGTGCCATTTGAGCCTCGAAACGTCTAACGATCATTTTATTTTATTTTAATTGATATTTTAGCTTTGATTCTGTTTTGTTCTTTTTCATATTAAGGGGGTACCCAGGTCACTTTTTCGAAAATGTTGACTTTTTTTTTTTTTTTTTTTTTTTTTTTTTTTTTTTTTTTTTTTTTTAACCTAATTTGTAGAGCAGACTCTCCTGATTAAGACCATGTATTTATTTTTTTCTCAACTTGGTCTGAAATATTTTTAATTTTTTTTTTTTTAAATAAGTGCAAAAAAAATGGTAACTTTGAAACTGATTACAAGCTGTAAAAATAACAGTGTACGAAAAACACAAAGTATTTTTCTTTTTGCTCTCCTGAACAATTTTGTTTTCAATGACTTTTGCATCTTGAAACAGTGAGATCTCAAGATCTAAAATAGCAGGAGACTTCAGGTTTTTTTTTTAAAAAAAAAGTAGAATTCTCTGCTCTATGGGACCACAGAGCCATTTCTTAGGTGCCTGTAATAATTGAGTTGTCAAGTCAGTTGAAACAAAAATATTTATTGGAGAATTTCATTGAGCTTTTTAAAAGTTACAAAAAAAATAGTAGATCATTGTTGTCTCTCTTTTTCTCTCTGTGGCCCCACAGAACAAACTCTCAGCTTTAATTTGAGCCTATGTAGAAGTAAATTGAATGCCTACAACTTGAGATCTCATTGTTGCTGTAAAAAGCATATTTTTAGACATTATTAACCATATCAGGGGCAGGTATGCAACCAACGCAACGAAAATTTTTTTGGTACGGGTTTGGATGTGTACCTTGACACCTAAAGCATTTTGGGGGTGGTAGAATCAATGGGGAAGAATTTTTTTTTTTTTTGACCTGGGTACCCCCTTTTCGGGCTACTTGAGCATTTTTAGATGGGAATCTCCCATTATTACTGCCCCACGTGGGTTTACGCCGACATTACGCTCTCGCAAATAAAAGCGTTTATCGAGTTCAGGAGTGAATTTCGGAAGAATTTAGTGCTGCCATCGTTATTTTTTGAGGTTATTACAACAGCAGAATCGACTAATAAATCGCTTATAGCAAAAGTGTGCAACAGCCCCTTTAAACGTGAGACAGCTAGATTGCAAGAGAAACTATATATTCTCCGTTCTTTTTTTTCTCAGGACTTGTTACTCGGAGATTCGACCAAAGCAAGAGAGAAGTTCGGATGGAAACCCAAAGTTAGCTTCAAGGTAAGACGCATAATATACTTTCTTCGTTTTATATTCGATACAATATCAATATTTCTTGTTTCATTTAATAATTTTACACTTGTTTGTCTAAAACACTCTTATGCCTTCTCCCTCCCACTCTCCCCCCCTCAAATATTATGAAAATTAAATTACCGTGTAGACTTGAGACGTGTGGGATTACAACTTAACCCTTTCGCTTTATAGTCACATACATGTAAAGGACGCTCTGTTTAACCCTTCACTGCATGATTTTTCCAATTTTGACGAAACTTGTATTTTTCAAATCAGCCATAATCTCCCAATTTGTGGACAAATTTTTGGAAAAATAAGTATGCTATTTTTTGATCCATTTATGCTCAAAAATGTCATTTCCCTCTGTTTCTGAACACGCTGTAACGCGTACAAAAAGGCAAACAATTTTTGGTAAAAAAAAAAAAAAAAAAAAAAAAAAAAAAAAAAAAAATGGAAAGAATTTTAAAAAAAATAAAATAATGACAAATGATTTCACAAGCATGTAGCAAGACTAATATTTACAAATACTTTTTTGATTCAGGAGACAATTTTTCTCTGACTTAATTTTTCATGATTAAACCAGAGTAAAATGTCTGCTGCCATCTACAAAACTATGTATATGTATTTAGGTAATTTAGGTTAAAAATATTATTTCAGATACTCAATTAGTATTAGCTCCTGATACGACCCAACGCGCGCTGAGGTCATTTATCAAAATCTCTATGGTTTACACTCATTTAATAGATTTATTCCGCCAGGAGAAAATCATGCAGTGAAGGGTTTTAACCTGATGGATTCTTATAAAATTTCAAAAACAATGGCATGCCCATGAATTTGCATGACCATCAGTATTAAAAATTTCAGGATTTTTGAAAAATATTTAGGGTCCCTGTAATCTTAAAATTCTCGCTGGGAAGTGTCGGACTTGTAGCTTGGTGCATGGCTACCGCCACTTATGATGTAGACGTGAATTCATCTCAGCTGTTTGATCCAAATAAAAATTTGTTTCCAGAGAGCGTGACAATATGATAAAATCCAGTGGCGTATAGCGTGCTATTTGGCAACGTTGCAGTTCGTCCATTTAAACCCATGAAATAGATCGAACGATAGGGTGTTCGGTGAACACCTTCGCATTCGACCTTTTATAAGGGTTTAAATGGACACAATACAAAGGCGGATCTAGCAATCTGGCAACTGTGTATTGTTCCTATTTAAATGCATGAGGATTGATCGATTAGTAAAAGGGGCCATGGCCCCCTCAAAAATCGATTGTTTCTCATACGTTTAAATGGGATGAATTCATGGTTGCCAAATTGCTGGATCCGCCCGTGATTCCTTTATGCTTCACTTGCCTTTTTCCTAAGGAAGGACATGCTTTTACGAGTGTACACTTGGAGAAAAAAAAAATCGGTTATGAAAACTGAACTTCGGCTCCTGTGGAACACCCGAGGTGTTTGGTTACAGTAACCAAAGTTTTCTGTTGTGAGTACCGAACTTCAGTTAGCAGTACTGAAGGTTTCGGTAAGTGTGACTAATACTATGACTCACATTCCGTTCCTGGGTCATAATTTCGAAACGGGCCAAATGGTGTCCCAACAAGATTACATTTTTAAAAAAGATCAAATAAGTTCGATGTTTCGATTTTTAAGTCGAAGGAACTTAGTTTTATGAGGAGCAATAGTAATAATTGCTTTTAAAGTTATTTAAATACTAATTTTAATTGTTTTATGGTTCAAAATGTCCGTCGGTTACGCGTCCTCCACACGAGTTTTTGGTATTTAACCTAAGTTTTTGACCATATTTTGAGGCTGAAATAAATTTTGAAGATAGTGGAAATGCTCAAAAAACTTCGTAGAACACGTGTAAACCGTCGCTTTTTACGAAATTACTTTTCTTCATGCCATAAATTGTGAAAAATGGTTGTCCCCCGGTTCCAAAATGTCTGTCGGTTACGCACGGATTTTACTGTAATAAAACATCTTAAAAGTTTATTTAAAAGTGAAACTGGGTAACTTACGATTTTCTCAACCACGCTTCAACGTTCTAAACAGGAATTATCAACATCTGTGCAAATGGGTTTTATTTGGAAACATTTTTCACCAACAAATCCGATCTCGTGATCTATGGTCCTAGTCAGCGGCACTTAAATATACGAAAAATGCCTCCCGGCAGGCCGGTAAGACGAAGTAGATTCCATGCTTGGTTAAATCATTTTTTCACAAATTTAAATATAGGTTATAATTTTCGCTGAATTTTTCTCTGAATTTTTCTTTTTTATTTTATCAGCTGCTCAAAATCCAAATATGATTGTGAAAAAGATTATATTACCAACAGAGAAATGTGTAATCTTTACAATGCAAGTGAGAAATAAAAGCTAGGTTATATAAGTTTTTCACAAATTTCAATAAATAGGTTATGTTATGATTTTCTTTGAATTATTCAATTTTCTTTTTTTTTTATCAGCTGTTCAACATTTAAATAAAAATGACCATGAGAAAAAGATTATAGTACAAAGATTGAAAAATGTGTAATCTTTGTAACGGTAATGAGAAATAAATCTGAATAGGAGCAGCTGATAAAACAAGAAAATAAATAAATAACGTACCTAAGCAACAGTGTACGTGTAAAACAAAGAAAGAGCAATTATACCAATACGCCATCCTTGTCTTTCACTTGTAAAATCCCATAAGAAACTAAATAGCTCGTAAAACACGTAAAACACAAGGAAAATTCAAGGCAAAGAGCATATGAACTAAAAACATCCTCCACGATATATACTAAAATTTTTGAAACAAAAAACAAATTTCTTCATATAAAAACACTGCCAAAAAACCCGAAAAACACATCGCTATAACTCGTTTACAACGCAAAAAACGAAAAAATGACTCGAGTAAAAAAGCTGCGTAACAAAACGGCTAACATAAATTTTCCCAAAAAAATACTCAAAACAAACACTCCTAAAAATAAACCTCAAAAACACATTTTACGACTCAAACACGGCCCATAACGCGAAAACTAACTGTCGGATTTACACCATCTTCGAACTCATCCAAGAAATAAACCCAACGAATAGTTGAGAAAAATTTCAAGAACAAAAACCAAAAATTACGAACAGGATCGTGGGACATAAAAACGGTAAAACTGGCTGAAACATACATATAAAGATATATATATATATATATATATATATACAATTTTCAACGAGTGGTATTTTCTCACTCAGGGGACCATGAAACGTGCTCATTTGATAAAATTTCCCGAAAAATCCAACATCGCACCCTCCGCACAGAGTTGCCAATAGTGGCTAGATTCGTCCACACGTGGACTATTTTGATGAGAATTTAGCCACGCTTCCGTTCCTGCGCCGTTCGATGCTCCATCCCTATCCACAGCGTAGCTAGTAACCAACTCGAAAACTGTCCACGCGTGGCTATTCCACCCCGTCCAAACCTGGCAACACTGCCTCCGCAATAAGTAGATTCATGGAATCTACTTAAAAGGTAGGTATAGTACAGTAATGTTCCGCCCTGTAATTTTTAATTCAATTCAACAACCGTAATTCGCTTTAAAAATCAACATCAGAGATTATTGTAACAAGGAATATTGTTGTTATTAAGTACTTTTGAAATAGTCGGTTACGTAACCGACAGCGTAACCGACAATCGACAAGTTATTTACCATTAGTTCATCATGCGTTTCCGGCTGTTTCCGCGGCACATGAGAAATATCGGAAATTCAGCGGAACCCTTCGGTAAAAAGTCTTTTCAAGTAGTACTGAAGGTAAAAAATTACTCATTGGGTTTAACTTTTGACTTGAAATTTTCACGGAGCATGCATGCTCAATTGGCCCGATTTGAAATTATGACCCTCCTACTGAACCACTTCGGTACTCCTAACTGAAGTTCGTTTGAAAACTTCGGTTACTGGAACCAAACCCCCTCGGTTTTCCATATGAACCGAAGTTTTTTCTTTTTTTTTCTCCGTGCAGAAGAAACTCGATCATCTTTAGGTTTATCATGAGTTTGAGACATATACGGTTTCAGTGACGACGTCATCCGGTGATGAGCGTGCCAAACGAGGACAAACAGTCTCTCTCGCTCTCACGTAACCCCCATGTACTATTGTACTGCTATCTCACTCTCATCGCAAAAACCGTGTACGGAGACATCTTTTGTAGAAATTTTTTGGCAGATATGAATAATAATTCCTCGAGGCATTTTAATGCGATTTTGATAACAATATGAAGTGAAACAATTAAGGTCTTGTGTACGATTTTTGAAACTAGAAAGAGATGGGTATACATGGGGGTCACGGGAGAGTGAGTGAGATAGTTTTGAACGCTACGCGAGTTTTGTCACAACCGATTGCGACCGATGAGTGAATTGTTGTGATTGTTGGTTAACCGTTGACTCCGCGCGCACTAAAACTTTCTATTGCTGTCGTACGGTCAGTGACGGCCTTCGCCCGCCGTGCAGTCATTTGACAACATCGCACTGAAAAAATGGTCATCAATTTTAGTCGACTAAGTGATGACTCTTTTATTTGGGGGGGGGGGGGGGGGGGGGGGGTGTCACAATTTTCCGTCAATTAAGATCTAGGTAAGGTATTTTTCTTCGTGCTATCGGTTTGACTCCTCACACATGGGGGGCCGGGGGGGGGGGGGGTCGATACCACGAGTTACGCCATACCGATTGGTTCAAAATGGGGGGGGGGCGATAGTGGCATGTTCGTGAACCACCACTGCAAGGAAGCTTCGCACGCCCGCGCCATTTGGCTGAGGTGTGGAATGAACTCGGCAAATTAATATTAGCGATCAAATCCTTGTCGCGCGTCTAACCGTCTGTCTGGACCCGTTGTCTGACGAGTGGTGGCCTTCGTGTAATCTTTGGAGATTGAGACGAATTAAACGAATGATAACGCGATAATATGTACCGGTGTTGCCATGGATTTTGCGTATACATCTGTACAGTCTCCATATTTTAAATTACATAAACGGGGGTAAAGGCAAAGTTTCTTCTGAAGTTATCTATCAGTGTGGCCCAATAATGTTTGGACTTTTCGGCACTTACGAGCGTTCATCGGCGGTCATCAGTGGATGACTGGTGTTTGCTTATGAGGGGTTTAAACTGGTAATAATCCCTTGTAAGTACGCACCATACGACTATGAGGAGAATCACGAGGTCCAAACATTATTTGGCCCCTAGGGCCAAAAATATGTGGGATGGACGGGCTTTGGGTCATATACCTATAAATGGCGATTCTAACCTCACATTTCTTTAATGGAACATTGGATTGGAATGGTGGTAGCGCTCAGAGACAAATAGAGACCCAGCACACCGTATGCTCCCCGTGTTAGAAAAGTGAAGCAAGTTTAGCGGTCACAGTTTTATTCGGGAGTCACCGGCTGCAACGATAAACAGTCACCTACTGTTGAGTGGTGAGCTCAACAAAAGGCTGTGATTGGTCCGCGGTCCTGGAAACGGAAACAGGCTTTGTTTGTCGAATGCAAACCCTACTGTTGACTGTTGTTTCGATGAGTTCCGACCAAAATTGAACCTCGAAAAGTGGACACCTGACGCAAGCTTTGTGCTGGGTCTCTATTTGTCTCTGGTAGCGCTCTCAACTCTACGTTACTTAGGTCCGGTCTTGAGTCTAAAAGTTCTCTGCGATTCGTTGTTTTACGTTTCGTGTGATACATATTTTGAGGTTAGTGTAAGCAAATGTTAGCGATCAAATATCATTCACTTCAAGAATTGATGATTGCTAATTGATGCCGCTGATCGGTAAAAAATCTAGCCAATGAGAGTGGAGAATGAACTTCTGAAAATGCGATAGTAATATTCCATAACATAACCTCTAAATCAGCTCTGAATGACTTGACCATTTTTAACAATAAAACCTATGAGCTATAACTTTAGAGTGGCAGCGGGCTGGTCCACATTGTGCCACACAGGGTAGAAGGAATCCCGGGAAAAAGCGGAATTTGGACGGCAGATTTCAAGGTTTGAGGTTGAATTTTGTAGGTCGTTCGGAATTTGGCGGTAATTTGGACGGCAGATTCCAAGGTTAGAGGTTAAATTTTGTAGGCCGTTTCCGGCAATGCCCGAGTTTGTTTACGAAACGACCGGAAACAACCTACAAAACTTAACCTCAAAATCGATTTTTACGGCAAGATGGCGGCGCCCTACGTGACAACAATGAACCACCAGCGGAACGTTCCTTGATGTGCCACTCTAAAGTTATAGCTCATTGAATAAAACTAATGTTTTCGAAGCTAAAATTACATTTGTCTCATAGGAAAATGACTTCTACGCATGGTCTGTACAATAAACTTTACTCGAAAAGTTCGTCATTTCCAAAATCATCGTGGCGAAAGGAGTCAAAAAGGATAGGAGATGAGATTTCTGACACCGGTTTCAACAATTCGAAATCGAATCTACCTCCGGAGGTGAATTCGAAATTTCCAATTGTTGGAATTGAAGCAATTGAATATCTTCAAAGTAAAATGCAAGTCCATCGAATATCATACGACGGTGAATGATATTCGATCGCAAAAATTCGCTTTTTGTTGTTTTGCCATTTTTAGACGGTCCGATGCGGTCCGTTGAGTGGAGATCGATGCTTGTTGAGGTACTTACTTGGGGCAGACCTGGGGCCGAGGACCGTCTGTACCAAAGAGTCAGGGCTGCCGTTTTGCGTGGAATGAATGCTATTTTTTAATTCACCGATGATTCCACCGGTTGAGAAAAGATTACACAGTTCAGTTCAGTGTATGACTATGATTAGAGTCCCTATATGTATGTAGAGAGTTAAGACAAGAGAAATCATGGGCGCCGCCATTGGATGCGATTTTGCACATTTGTTTACATTCTGAGGCCGTTGTTGTGTTTTGCTCCACAGCAAAGATTACAGTTCCGCTAAGTTTGAAACGATGTAATCTTTCCCTGCTTTTGTTGATCGACATGTATTAACGCTTTTTAATGATTCTTTTGAGATTTATGGACATTCTTGTGGTGCATTATGATTAAAATTAACAGATTCGTCGCAAATTAACTCTTTTACCTGTAAAAGACCGTTGGTAAACAAAACAAAAGTGCAAAATCGCATCCAATGGCGGCGTCCGTAGAGCCTAAAATTCATCAACCAATCAGAAGTTGACTACCCTCTTGTCTTAACTCTCTGCATATAGGGACTCTAACTATGATAAATTGAAATACTCGCATCTGTAATCTTTTCTCAACCGGTGGAGTGGTCGATGACTTTAAAAAACTTGCGGATATTTAGTTAATCAACGAAGTTTCCACCGATTAAGGAAAGATTACATATCAGAGTATTTTCGTGCATTACAGTCATACACTGAACTGAACTGTGTAATCTTTTCTCAAACGGTGGCATCATCGGTGACTAGAAAAATAGCATTGATTCTACGCAAAACAGCAGCCCTGCAAAGAGTAAACAAGAGTCGCAATTGAATGGAAGGCCAGCGTGATCAACGTAGATAAGGGATCGGAACGCGGGCTGGCCTCTGATTGGCTGCAACGCGTGGAGCTAAAATGTCTTAGGGTATAGGGAAATTAACACGGGGTTTTCGTTCCGGGACGTTTATCTCGAAACCTGTGCAAAATCGTCTCTACGCAATTTATGCGAGTCGATTTAGCAGAATTGTCCGAACAAATTGATAGGTCATAAGTGCCACTTTATTGCAAATTCGAAAAGACTGTTTCAGTTGAAAAGTACTCACAGTAGTGAGTTACTCAAACACTGCTCAAACACACGCCAAGCATGTAATCACACTATTGTGCGTACTTTTAAACTGAAACAGTCTTTTCGAATTTGCAATAAAGTGGCACTTATGACCTATCAATTTGTTCGGAAAATTCTGCTAAATCGACTCGCATAAATTGCGTAGAGATGATTTTGCACAGGTTTCGAGATAAACGTCCCGGAACGAAAACCCCGTGTTAATTTCCCTGTACCCTAAGACATTTTTGCTCCACGCGTTGCAGCCAATCAGAGTCCAGCCCGCGTTCCGATCCCCTATATCTACGTTGACCACGCAGGCCTTCCATTCAATGGGGCAGTTGCAAGGGTCTGAAATGTTGTGTTTTTTATGAAGGAAATTAAAGTACTTGATGAGCTGAGAACAAAGATGCCTTTGGTTTCTACTTAAGTCTCATTGTTCCTAAGATGAGATTTTGGCCCAAAATACATTGTTCTAAATGGGAATTCCGCGTAGTGACGTCACTACACACCCGATTGTTTACAACTTTACACGTTTGTATCTCGGAAACCAAGACACCTAGGAAAAAACCAAAGGCACAATTGTTCTCAGCTCACCAAATACTATCATTTTCTTTATAAAAACACAATATTTCAGACCCTTGCAACTGCCCCATTGCGACTCTTGTTTACTCTTTGGTCTGTACGGAACATTTGTTAGGCCGTGGTGTTCCTGCATTCGGATCGAGTTGGTAAAAGAACGACCAGTGACGTCGCGTGCCATCTGGTAACAATGCAACTGCTCCATTTAAACTCATTGAGTATATCGAATTTCCCTTGTGCACTGTGCACCCCCTAAATTCGATCTTTTACACGAGTTTAAATGGATAGAATACTTTGTTGCCAAATTGCACGCGACGCCACTGAGAACGACCCTCAAGTCAAGCTTTGGTGTAGCTAAAGCTTCACTTGAGGTTGATCGGTGCTTATCAGTTGAACTCTAATATAAACCCACGTTTAATAATCAATCCTAATGGGACTTGAATAGATCCTAGAGAAATCAATACTTTTGCATTGGTTCAAATGGCAAAAAAACATGGTTGCCAAATAGCACCGAGCTGCCACTGAAATCACTCAAAAGAAAAGCGAGGAATGTCTCGCACAATCCGGCAATATTGTGAAGTGTATTGTGTCTGCATCTTCAATGAGATTCAACTATATGGAGCACAACCTATAAGGTGAAGGGGGCTAATTGAATTTTTTCCATCCTATTTTCCTGTTTGTTTTGGACGACCCACACTTCGCCTCCTCGCCGTCAGTTAATCTTTGCCGGTCTCACCTGTTTTTAGATATAGGTATACATGTCATACTTTGTATGTATGTCTATTTTTTTAATCGGAACCCATTTAACGGTTTACAGGGGAACGCGGCGGGTGATTAAAGCAACCCGAACTTTGTAATCTAATCATTGTAAAGGTGATGTAAGTTCGATGATTTTTTATATCGACGATTATCCGATCGCGTGCCGGATCCACCGCGCTTGTGTCGTGGTTACGTCGTTTGATAGACAGTTTCATTCATCGCATTGTCCGTAATTTTGTTTTGTTTTTAATAATGATATTTACTGAAATGATCTTTGCGCCGTAAGGTAGATCTTTTGGTTGATGGGTGTACACAAATTAATATTTATCAATGTATTTGTGACCAACTTATGGGTGTTTTTATGATTTTCGAAAAATCTTTTTTCTGTTTTTTTTTTTTTAATTGTCGACGGCGGGAATTGCAGAAACCATGAGAAATTAATTCTTTGTGGAAAGTGGATACAATTTTTTGCAAAATCACACAAGCATTTATGAAAATGATTCCTCCCAAAGCTGTGGTTTTTCCGTACAAAACCTTACACCACTAGCACCATTTTATGCAATAATACTAGCTTTGAAAGTCACAACTTTGCAAGATATAGTTTTTTTCAAATGCAGTGTGCGTGATTTTGCAGAAAATTGTGTCTACTTTCCGCATAGAATTAATGCATTGTGGTTTGTGCGATACCTGCCGTCGATATTTTTAAAAAATAGAAATCGGATTATTCAAAATTCATAAAAACAGGCACAAGTTCGTCAAGAATTCATTCAAATCAATATGTATCAATGTATCCATAGCTAACAATTGAAAGATCTTGCTAAGAGCTGTCTTTTGGCTCAAAGATCATTTTAATATCATTATTCAAAAAAAGTTACATACAGCATATTTGAACTCCTGAGGTAGTTTTCTTTTATCAATTCCAAAATGTCGAAATATGTTTTTGAATTAATTTAAGAAAAGGATCTGTACCTATTTATCGCAGTTCATGCATCGAGAACGAAGAAGGCAAGAAGATAATAGAGGAAGGGGCTAATTTGAGAGAGAGAGAGAGAGAGAGAGAGAGAGAGAGAGAGAGAGAGAGAGAGAGAGAGAGAGAGAGAGAGAGAGAGAGAGAGAGAGAGAGAGAGAGAGAGAGAGAGAGAGAGAGAGAGAGAGAGAGAGAGAGAGAGAGAGAGAGAGAGAGAGAGAGAGAGAGAGAGAGAGAGAGAGAGAGAGAGAGAGAGAGAGAGAGCTTTATTATTAAAAAAATAAGAGAACAAAAATAGGTAAATTGAAATAAAAAAAGGCAAAGTTAGGGCCAAAAGGCCCTTTTTACCACTTAACCTTAAGTAGGGAAATTGAAACAATAGTAAAATACAGTAAAAAACTATGAAAGATACAAAAATACAAATGAAAGTAAAATTAAATTAAACATAAATAGATGAATAAATTAAGAAAAATAAATAAATAAATAAATAAATAAATAACAATTAGAAATTAGCAAAAATGAAAATGGCTACGCAACCCAGGAGGGAGAGAGAGAGAGAGGGGAGAGAGAGATAGAATGATGGTGATCTCACGAATCTTGAGAATGACAGAGACACTGGCGCATGGCGGATCCGGGTTTTCTCTCTCTCTCTCTCTCTCTCTCTCTCTCTCTCTCTCTCTCTCTCTCTCTCTCTCTCTCTCTCTCTCTCTCTCTCTCTTTCCCTCTCTCTTTCTCTCTCTCTCTCTTTCTCTCTCTCTCTTTCCCTCTCTCTCTTTCTCTCTCTCTCTCTCTCTTTCTCTCTCTCTCTTTCTCTCTCTCTCTTTCTCTCTCTCTCTCTTTCTCTCTCTCTCTCTTTCTCTCTACACAATTAAACGCGCGTGCGTTAGAAAAAGACGGACATAGGGGCTAAAGTCACGTAATGGTGTCCTCTGCTATCCTTTTCTAACACATGTGTTCAAATGGGAAGAGAGAAAGACTGACTAAGTCCTGCATCCGCCCTTGTGCCAGATTTGGCATTAAAAATACACATTTTCCATATAATTTACTTAATGTAAATTGTATATCTTTTTTTTGCCAAATTTGGCAGCATTGCATCATCATCCCATCATGCTGAGACGGTGCGACCAGAAGACACAGCAAAAGTGAAGCACTGCAAATAGTCAAGTGTTATTTGTTGACTAATAATATGTCTTCAGTGCTTCGGGTATATTTTTGCTTTAGTTCAAGTGTTTTTCTAGTGCTCTTGTTCGGTCGATAAACGCGATGACCACGTTTTTACCACGTTATTTTTATACTTTTGACAATTTGTGCCTCCTCTCTATAAAGTGTCCCGCACCTCCTTTTTATTTTTTCTTAATTTGTTTTTTTTTTTTTTTTTTTTTTTTTTTTTCCATCTTGCAAGCAGATACTTTTACTTTGTTAGTCTTGGAACTTGAAAATCGAGGGCCTCAGATCTGATGATTATAATAACTTTCCTTTCGAGTGTCTATTGGAGAGGGAGCGTTTTAAGAGCATTTTCTGTTTCCCGGATCATTTTAAAATTCCATGAACTTTCAAAAACAATTTGATTTGTTCTACATTAAATTTTGACGTTGGACCCTGTCACTTATTTCATTCTAGAGTTTTGTCATTTTTCTCTCCGTGGTTTCAGAAGCGAACCAACTCCGGATTAATTGATTTTTTCCTCGACACCCCCCCCCTCCCCACATTATAATGTCTCGAGGAGGTTTTCGAAAAGTGGCCAATTCAATTCAATTTCACCTGTTAAGTGGTTGACCCTTTACCACTGAAAAATTGAAAACTTCCTTCTTTTAACCCTTGACCTTATCAATTTTTCTGGATGTTCAAAAAAGGCTCTTCCTTCTGGAGCGCTTCACTTATTTATTTTCTTGTTTCACTGTCGATGAATTGCAAAAATCAATTGATTTCTCGAAATCTTTTTCAGGAACTTGTAAAGGATATGGTCGATGCCGACATAGAGCTCATGAAAAAGAATCCCGCCGCATGAAACAAGAGAGGAAGGAGAACAAAAGTATGAATTATCAGCACTTCACTTACGTAACTCTGTGATATGATATACATTCGATTATATTATTTTTAAATTTTAAGTTTTAAGTAAGTGGTTTTAAGTTGTATTTTTTTTTTTTCGATTTGGATTTGGAACAAAGCGAATTAACGACGGCTATGGGTGATCATTGGTTGTGTTTGTAAGTGATAAGAAAAAAAGGGGGAGGTCTTGTTGATGTTGTTTTAGAAGTTTTTTTTTATTTTATTTTTTATTTTTTTATATTTTATTTGATTTATTTTATATTTCCCATTATTTCATTTATTGGACAAAATCGAACGAAAATTCAACTGTCACTTGACACGCTAAATGTCTATATCTTCCCTTCACTGTCAAATCTTCGTCGTGATTATACATAGATTCAAATGTTCACGGTTCTAATTTCGAGGATAAGTCTTATAAAAACATCCGAAAATTTCCGATGCTCCAACAAATAAAAAGTCTGAGGGAAAAATGAAGAAGGTCTAACTTCTGATTTTCGAGAACATGCACTTTTACGTTCCCATCTAATGCTATGAAGTCATAGTACTTTAATTCTTGATGCTTGTAGTTATCACATATATTATATAGTTTTCATTCAAAAATAGGAAAATGCACGTACCACACCCGCTTTTGGAAACGGCACCGTAGTTCTCGGAGTCAAATTTTACAGAACAACTATTTTTAGCGAGTTGAGTTGAAAGATTAAAGATTGAGGTTTTTGACTGTAGAAGCCTCAAGAATAAACTTTGGCAAGTTTATTTCATTTTCGATGCCGTTTCGTAATGTTTTCCCTTTCCAGTACAAATGGAGTATTTTATTTACTGTCTGTTGAAGAACTGATTCGGGGGAGGGGGATGGTAAAAACTGAAGACAGGTAAGATACTCTCAAAGTTGAGTGTGAACCATGCAATCATACCATTTTACTGGTTTCAAAACAAAAATAAAGTTTGTTTTTTGTTAGTGCCGAGGGGCATCTATTTATATATTTTTTTTAATTATGACAAGATTTCTTTCGGTTTGGGAGCACGTAAGGAAATCATCTGATTGGAACTAGTGTTGCTAAATTTGGCTATAAATTAAAAAAAAATTGTTTTGAGTTAACTTGCGAAATGCGTATGATTGTACGAAAAACGGCGCTAAAGGAAGCCTTATCCTTAAAACCTGTTTTACCTCAAATGCTCTCAGATTGAATTGGATTTTTTTTTTATCAATATTTCGGGAAAATCTTTTTAAATTATTTTTTCCCAGACTTCGGAAATTGATGAAAGCAGGCTTATGGAACGATATGAGGCAGGGTTATTTCCATCTTTATCGGGTTTATGGATCATGTTTACTGTCGAGTGTTTCCATCTGGTTGAGAAGTAGGTACATTCTTCAAATGCGACAGATATTCCTTCGTGACTTATAAGAAAATGCCATCCCTTATTGAAATCGGTTTCATCTAGTTCAGTACCACTTAAATCTTCATATTCAATATTTTCGAATCCGCAAGTTCGGAAACAGTTGCTTATGGTTTCTGAAGAGACATTGGTCCAAGCCTTGTGTATTGAATTCATAGTTGTGAGAAGTGTACATTCTTCAAATGCGACAGATATTCCTTCGTGACTTATAAGAAAATGCCATCCCTTATTGAAATCGGTTTCATCCAGTTCAGTACCACTTAAATCTTCATATTCAATATTTTCGAATCCGCAAGTTCGGAAACAGTTGCTTATGGTTTCTGAAGAGACGTTGGTCCAAGCCTTGTGTATTGAATTCATAGTTGTGTGAAGTGTTACGTCGTACTCATCGCCACTGTCAATTGCATCTATCAGCAACAATATCTTTGCGATACAGCCCTTTAAAACATTTTATAATTCCCGCATCCAGCGGTTGTAATCTGGAGGTTGTGTTGGGAGGAAGAACTTCCACTCTTACATTCTATAATGGTTCTGGTGACAGCTGGTGTGCAGAACAGTTATCAACGAAAAGAAGAATTTTTCATTTCTGATTTTGCATGCTTGTATCAAGATCTGCGAGTCACTTTTGGAATAATTCGGATGTCATCCAGGCTTTTTTGTTTGCAACATAAATAACGGGGAATAAAAGGACCCCATTAAAGCACCTGGGTTTGGCTACCTTGCCGATCATGTAAGGCTTCAATTTCTCGGAACCATCAGAGTTGACGGCGAGTAGTACGGTAACACGCTCTTTGCTACGTTTTCCACCGGAACATTTGTCGTTTTTGAACGTCAAAGTCTTGTCGGGGAGGCACTTAAACAAAAGACCCAGTTCGTCAGCGTTAAAAATATTTCGTGGCTCATATGCAGAAATTAAAAGACAAAGCTGTTCTTTCCAATCAGAACAAACATTACCGGCAACGCTTGCACTTTCTCCGCACAATTTCTTAAAAACAACTCTATGCCTCTTTTTGAATTTCTCCAGCCACCCTTCACTTGCTCTACAATCTGTTATACCAAGCTCAGACGCAAACTTCAATGCTTTGCCTTTGAAAAGAGGGCTATCTACAGGAATACTTTGTGATCGACATTGTTCTAACCATGACAATAAACATGCCTCGACTCGAGGAAACTCATAGTCTCGGTTGCGTTTTTTCTTGCATACTCGGCCATTACTAATGGGAATACTGTCCTTGTTCTTCAAAATTGTGGAGAGAGTTGACGCCAGCTACAAATTGGTCCCAGTCTGTTGTGTGGATATGAAGGCGATGAGAAAATTCCTTGAAAATTCCGTCTCGTGAGTGATTTGAGATGAGGAGGGAATATTCGGAGCAAGTATCTGCAATGCAGTAGCGCACCGAGAGTTTCTTCATCTATCTCTTTTCTCCATCAAGAAACGTATGTTAGACAAGAATGGACAAGGGGATAAAACCCCCTCCTTCTGTCCTTTTCCTACTCATACATTCAAATGGGAAATGAGAGAGATGGAAGATATCCTGGTTGCGCCAGTGCTGCAGTGTTTTCTAGAGAGAAGTAATTGGGGCTTGTCCCTTTTGTTACAAAAAAGTCGATGACATCTGGTCTCTTATTGAGATTCGTTGGCCAGTGAGTGAGGATGGTAGGAGCAATGGTTTTTACTCTTATTTTAAAAAATATAGAGAAAGGGTCTTTACCTTTTGCGAGTGTCGAGCGTCCAGCGTTCATTTAGGTACTTTCGGGATCACCGCGACCAAAAATGTTGTTTTACTTGCTGGATTAATTGACAGCGGGAGAGGCGATTGATTGGCTCTTTACACAAATCTAATTCGGGCAAACCTGTCGAAGAATCGCCGATTAAAAAGTGACCGGAAGTTATTACAGGAAGGTCATTAGGATCGGAAGAGAGGGGGGTGAGAGGGAGTGAATTTAGGATGGCCTCAATTTCGCAAATGAAAGCCAGGAATTCTTCATAAGAGAACAGGCCCTTTCCGATCATGCGATAAAGGTGATGTTTAAATGATTTTACCGCTGCCTCCCATAAACCACCAAAATTTGATGACCGTGGTGGAATAAAGTGCCATTGAATATTGCGAGCAATGGCAAATGAATTTATTTCCGTTTGATGTTGAGGGCTTCAGAGTAAGTCATACAACTCTTTCATTTCATTGTTTGCACCCACAAAGGTTGATCCGTTGTTCGTGAAGACTACTGAAGGGAGTCCTCGAAGTGCAACGTATCTTTTTAGGGCTCCAATAAAAGTATCTGTCGTTAGGTCGGTGACCAATTCCATATGCTCGGCTCTGGTGCTGAGGCAAACAAATACAGCAACATATCCCTTGACCTTGTCTCGGTTCCTGTGTTTTTTCTCCTTCAGAAAAAAAGGCTCCAAATAGCACTGTCGAGTTGATCGGCTCAACATACATTGATACAAATGCTCCTTTTGCCATCCCTCCCATCTAATCACATGTTGAGGGAGGAGTCAAGATGAAACATGGACGACAAGGCTTAACTGAAGATATAGTCAACAGGTCAGTGTATGAGAAGGATGGTGGAAGTAAGCATCTGAATCAATGAGCGCAGAGCCAAGTGAATCAGCTGATTGTGAGATATGAGCCGTCAAAATAGCACAGTCTACATATACCAGAAAACAAAGCACAAAACGAATAGTACCTAACTCCAGACACTAATATCTCAATATGCTGTCATGGAAATTTTTTCTGCCCGCGAGAGTTTATACTCACAAGACACTTTAACACAACATATTTCAATTTCATCGAATCTGACCGGGAGTCGCTTCCAATAGGCCAAGCAAAGTTTCTTTCAATGGTTTTTGTTTTTAAGCCGGTAGTTGCCTCAAAATTTAACTTCTCGTCTACTTGCTTTTTACACTTTTCCAACCCACTGATTTCTTTCACACAATTTGAGCGCGATGGAAAACAAATGTTAAAACAATAAGAGTAAAAAACATACTTCAGTCCAACAATCATAAATAATTTTACATAGAATCAATTCTTACCTTATCACTTTTCGCAAAAGTGTCTTTTGCATCAGAAAACCAGCTTTCTCACATCTTCATGGGAGTGAAATGTTCCTCTTCCTTCTTCACCAAACCCAATCCTGCATTTTTCAGTTTCAACCAGGTTCAAACCCGTAATTCAGCCAGAGTCTTCTTCCACATTTAGAAAATATAGCAGCGAAGGTGAGGGATGAGGGCTGTACAGGTGGTGAGTTGAACGTACAAAAGCAGCAAACATTTTAGTAGAACTTTACTGTTTTGAAGGGTGTACAGAGTCCAATTGCCTTGAATGGTCAGAACCACGCTTGCAAATCTCCTAGGTTGCTGGCCGAACTTCATCTGCAAAAAATGAAGGTAGAGACGATATCAGTAAAAAAAATTATGAATGACCTTTAAAACTAACCCTGTTGAGAAAAAGATGCAACGATTTTGGGTAGGTAGATAGGTAGATAGGTACCTACCATTTTTATAAAGTCAGACAGAGAAGTCTGAAAAATAGTAAGGCTTAGACTTGGAAAGACAGTTTTATTTTGTTTACTTCAGTGATTCGAAAAGAAGTGGGGTCTGCGGCAGGGAAGAATAGATGAGTAAAAACCTGGGAGTTGAAAATTGAAAGCCACTATGGGCGAGATAGGTAAGGCGCGGTCTTTGTTTACACCACAGTCATTCTGGAAAACAAATTAAAGGTGCCTCTCTTGAAAAGATGGCACAGAAAATAAATGAATCGCGCAGTTCAAAAAGGTAATCAAAGATGAAATACAAGAATTTGGATCGGGGTTCTGACAAGTTGCCGTGCCTGCTTTAACCCGCATAAAGCGCATTGGAGAGCGGTTGATTTGCCATGAGTCGGAACTCTGCACTGACCAAACTTTCATCGATGCGCTTTGATGTGGTTCGGAAGCAGGCACCGCAACTTGTCAGAACCCAATACTCAAGGTGGTCCTGCTCGAGAATTTTCAGTGAGACGACCCTGAAAAGATTACCATACAGTTAATTGTAAATAGTGAAAATTGAAAATAAACTTACCAAACAAAAACAATGGCTTTCGGGCTGGTTGAAGAAGGAGCCCCATTCTTGCAATAAACTACGTAAGAACAAGAATCGTGACAGCGATATTACTGCGATATTACTGGTAGTACTAAGAATAGCTTTTGATGAAAAAGAACTCCCGAACTTCAAAAAAGGCAATGAAACATGACACATCTCTAAAACGAATAGGATGGTACAGCTGAAACCATCCACAAAATCACATATTTTGCACGTCTTGTAACTTGTAAGTATGTAATGTTAGAAGAAAGTAAACAGATTAAACAAAAACGACGGAGAGTCTAGTTCGTTGAAACAACTTTATTATTGCGGTTGGTCGATTGGTAAAGTGGAATGAAGAGAATAAAGAATTAAAAAGTCAGAGAAATGCACGTGGTACTTCATGTTTTTGTTTGAAAAATGAAAAGTGAGAACAACAACGGCCAGCGGTGTTTCCAGATTGGGGCGAAAAAGCCGTACGTTTTACATTGATTTAAATGGGGACGATACGGCTTTTTACCCTCGATCTGGCAACACTAAAATGCCTGGAGTTGACTCGCCCCGTCGAACAGTTTCTCGGGGGCGTCGTATAGGTCGCTCCACCTCTCAATTCCTTAGTTGAGACCGATACCGACAGAGCTCGCCACATATGGCACCTCGGTCTCTTCTGAGCCATCCTTCTTTATATTATTATTATATAAGATCCTTGGACCAAGTGAGCTATACTCCCTCATAATAGATCTGTATTTTGACCCCAATGGAGCTGTTGCAAACTTTTGCTACAGGCTTATTAATAGTTGAATAAGGGGTAATACCCTGTAAAAATATCGATTAGCGCACTAAAAAATCACGAAATTCATTCCTAAACTCACAAAATGCTTTTAAATGCGAGACCGTAATGGCGGCCGAGGCCGCGGTTTTCTTATGGCAATTGTATGCTTCTTCTTCTTCTTGTGTGGTGTTGCGAGAACACCTCGTGTAGATGGCGCTGATTGAAGATAGGGAACCCCATTGCAAACCGCGGCCCCGGCGGCCATTACGGTCTCGCGTTTAAAAGCATTTTGTGAGTTTAGGAGTGGATTTCGTGATTTTTTAGTGAGCTAATTGTTATTTTTACAGGGTATTATCCCATAATCAACTATTAATAAGTCTGTAGCAAAAGTTTGCAACAGCTCCATTCAGAATCAAGTGAGAGTAGTTTTTGTGTAGCACGGAACCTTTTTTGGGCGATTTTTTTTTTTATTCACCCAACTGATTACCCTTGTTATTGAATGGTAATCTTAACGTAGACATTTCATTTGAATCGCGAGGGGTGTTTTGCTGAAAATGCTCTTCACACAACTCTTCTTCGCGATTTTTACATTTTGAACTCTGTATATGAGGAACTTCTATCCCCCAAAATGTTTTAAGATTATTTTCAATATTTACAGTTAAAAGACAGTTTGCTTTAGTAGCTGAGTACGACAAGGGAGCGCTCCCCCCGATGACCCAACCTAATAATGTTTTTTGAAGATGCAATTAGGGAGCCTTGTCATCAGGTAGTTTGATTTGACCAACGCAAAACAGTGAAAGTGTGGTTCCTGCAGCCAAGAGCATATCAATTGGTGTATTTGGCGTCTGACAATCTCAAATTTTTTTGGGATTGGCAGATTGCGTCGATCAATTGGTTGGTCAGGCACCATGCTTCTTATAGTTTCGACTGTATGAAAGACCTCTCTTTGATATGACGAGTATTTCGAACGGATCGTAGCTCAAACAGTTCTATTTGAAACGTTTTCGATGCCATTAAGACCATCAACAGGTTGATACATTTTGGTTCGTTTAACCCGAGCCTTTTGGCCAAACTTGCAGTGATTAAGTGAGTGGTTGAACAAGTGTCCATCCATGTTCGGCAAGGAACGGTGGTTTTCTTGTAGTCTAAAACATCGATGACTGCAGTTGCGATGAGTTCGTTTGTTGATGTATTGATGACATGTGATTAACGTTTTTGTTGTTAAAGTGAGAAGGTGATGAACCTTCGGAATTTTTCAGGCAAAGCAGTGTTTGGTGTTTTTCATCACATATTTTACATCTATATTGAGTGTTACATTTTTCTCGACCGTGGCCAGCATTTAGACTTGCGAAAAATAAAGAATTATCCGAAGCTACCTTTCTTCTTTCTTCAACCGACAGGCCCTTGAATTTTTCACAAAAATGAAACTTCACAATGATTGAAATTTGAAGACCAAGAGTGTGAAAGAAAAAGAGAGAAATCGTGAGAGTTACGCTTTAATCGTTACTGTGTGTGCTTAAGGCGGCTGGACTTGGTCATCGAGGACCCTTGAGCTGCAGTTTCCAGCTCAAAACTAGAAAGGGAAATTAACAGTGTGAGTGCGAGCGAGACCGAGCGATATATACGGCGAAGCCGTGAGAGTGGGAGAGAGAGAGACACGACTGAACAGTATACTCTTACAGTACCGTTCTTAAAGACACATTTAAACCTTTCCTGTCCAGCTGTTTTACTGATAACAAATTACAATCAAGTTTGGGAACAAAAGAAACGTCTTGTCATTAGAAACATTTGTCTCCATACTTCTCGGCCATCAACAAAGTTACATTGCCCTTACCTTCTACGGAAACTTTTCGTTGATCGGCAACAATAACATCACCCTTGATGTTATCATCAACATTTCCTAAAATATCTACAAAAGGTGTCATATGGTGCGTCGCTCCTGAATTTATAATCCACATGCTCTTGATACATTTTCTAGTTTTACTTACATTTAAGGCAATTATCTCATCATCTGATACATCGTCAGTGACACTTGGTTTTTCTAAAACTACAATTCGGCATGAACTTTCACCTTTGCCTTCGGCTTGTTGAATCGTTGAAGTACATGCATGAGAATGGGTCGTCTGACTTGTTCCATGTTGTTGAGACGATTGACCGTGATACTGTTGTTGCAGGCAAAACACACAACATTTCTCAGGTTGTTTGACCTCGGGTGCTTAGAGTTGTTTCTCTTCATCAAGGGTTGAGCCATCGAGCGTAGCGCCTTCTCGTCGTCCCTGGCATCCACATCTTTCTGGAGTTTCTCCTGTTTCTCGGCTAAGTAAGTTTTGATTTAACTTCATCAGCGTTATCTCATCTTCCATCTTACAAGAGATTGATAATATGTAGGCTTCATAGTACTGCTTCGGTAAACCAGCCATGATAAATTCAATTTGGGCCGGCTCACTATAGTAAACCCCAGCACTTCTTAACTTCATTATCAAGCTCTGAATAGTCAGTCGATAATCTTGCGTACTAATTTGATCCGTTTTAGTTTTAGTGGCTAGCTCACGGATTAGAACAGCTATGTTGATCCATGTGTAATCACAATTCTACCGTTGGAGCTTCAACCTCACAGCCCTTGCTTCTGTAAGATCTAAAATGTCGGGGATTTACCTGTCTTCTACACTTTCGGTTATGAACGTCAAGGCTTCCCCATTCTTCGTCGTCTGTTCTGCGGTCCCCTCTTCTTCTGGTCTGTCAAATCCCGGTTCTACAGCCTGCCACTGTTTACGTTTCTTCAACGTTAATTGAAGACGGTGACTCCAGATGGTATACTTGTCTTCATTCAGAGGAGTAATTCGGCGTCTCTTCTCTGTCGCTGTCATTTTGACAAGATTATAATATGTCGTCAACACAATAGTTCAAGCTAAGAATAGCGCAAAAAAGTTATGCTGTTTCCCATCCGGAAAAATCTAATACTTCAAAAGAGGCAAATAAGGAAAGTAAACACACACAAATGTAGCTGAATTTTGCAAATTGCATCTTTTTAAAAATCATTATAAAATATTTTTGATTGATTTTTTACAAAACCCAATTCATCTTTCTCTTCAGCAGAGTATCTACTATGAGAAAAGTTAACCCCCCCCCCAAAAAAAAAAAAAAAAAAAAAAATAGAAAAATTGATCTTTTTGGGTAGGGCACCCTAAAGTTAGTTTAAGCTAAAAAGAGGAATGTTCCAAATAACGAATAGCGAATCAATTTAAAAGAGAAACTGAGTGTGAAGGGGAGCCTGAAGTCGAGTTTGTTGGGGATTGAACCGGTGATAAAGATGACGCATGAGGTGGAGGAGATTTAGAGCTGGATCCAGCGGATTTTTCTGCGGAATTGGATCTTGAGTCCGACTTTTCAGGTGATACAGATCTGGATCTTGAGCTTCCCGGTGATCGAGGTCTGGATCTTGAGCTTCCCGGTGATCGAGATCTGGATCTTGGGCTTTGCGGTGATTGAGATTTCGATCTTAATGATCCAGGGCTGGACCCCGAACCACTGGAAGGTTCTGATGATGCCAAAGAAGGGTTGAGTTTGGGTTTTGGATTCTTTAGTAGATGAGGTTAGAGCTTGATATAGTGTGTCATAAAAGTTGTCTAGGACCAGGTCTATTTCGACTTCCGCCTTCCGCCTTCCGTAGGCAGTTTAGGTTGACGTTGTTGGCAACTTCAGCAACAAATTGGTCCCAGTCTGTTGTGTGGTTATGAAGGCGATGAGAAAATTTCTTGAAAATTCCGTCTCGTGAGTGATTTGAGATGAGGAGGGAATATTCAGAGCAAGTATCGGCAATGTTTTCTAGGGAGAAGTAATTGGGGCTTGTTCCTTTTGTTACAAAAAAGTCGATGACATCTGGTCTATTATTGAGATTCGTTGGCCAGTGGGTGGGGATGGTAGGAGCAATGGTCTTTGCTCTTATTTCACAAAATATAGAGAAAAGATCTTTATCTCTCCTGGAGTCGTATCTGGAGTTCCATTGCGAGTGTCGAGCGTTGAAGTCCCCGCCAGCGATGAAGCTTTTTACTAGTAAATTGACATTGCAAGAACAAGATTTTTAGCATTAAAAGAAAAAACTAAATAAATTAAACTAAATTCATAATAATCAATCTTGTACTATTAAATTGACTTACATAAAAGTCTCCAGAGGCCTTTCACTCCAAAAGAACCTCATCAGTGGCTAGACAAGCAAAAAATCAGTAACAATAAAATCAATAATAAATGGGTTAAACTAATAAAAACAGCATGATGCAATATTTTAACAGAATTAAAGCAAAAGAAAAAACAGAAGCCAAAGCAGAGGCAAAATATAAATAAAGAAAAAGTCAAAAGCAAGGTGGAATGAGAATGATGAATTTGTTATTTAGTCATGAAAGTGTAGTAAAAACTCGGAGAAATTCAAAGTAGGAACGGCACCTACCATGCCAGAAAGTTCTATTGAATACAAAACATAATAACTAATCTCTATAACTTATCTCTTCAGCCAGAAACACTAACTAAATTGTGTTGATCGCCGGAATCCACCAGACACATATTTCGGGAAAACAGATGCTACTGGGCATTAACTTTCTGAATAATTTTAATTTTGTTTCGGAACTATTAAAATGGTTTTATTGCATGGTGAACGGTGAAATTATGACGCCCGTAACATAAAAATAATGACTGCGAATCGAATTTAGCATAGACTTTCGAAGGGATTTGTGAGAGGTATAACGTTTTTACGATGAATTTTGTATTTTTACCTAGCAATAAATCTTTGCAAAATTTTCAATCGATTTTTCTTAAAACTGCGACTTTTGAACTTTGAAACTCAAATCATTTTAACTCCGGTTTGGTTTAACATTTTTAGGGGCGTTCTTGGCGTGGAAATGTTTAGGAAATTTTTTCCTATCAGTAGTACTCTTCTCTTCATTTTGACTCTCGAGGCAGGAATCTTTACCGAGTGGTTAAGTTTCCTAAGTTTTTTTTCGATATTTTTTCGATCAAATTCTAAGTATACTAGCAGCGTGTAGAACATCATAATGTCCTTAATACAGTAGGTATGGGTTTCTTTAGGTAATTGGTTCATTTAGAGCCAGGCAGAAGGTAGAACTCCAAGGTTTTCGATTTTTTTCATTACTTTTAATGGACACAATTCAACGTTGCCAGATTGCACTTACTTCGTCTTTGGTATGAGAATACATTTGTTTCAAAATTCCAAAACAGTATTTCTCCCTTTTCACGGATGGTTTTAAAATAAGCCGTCTTCCTTTCATTTATACGGAAAAAAGAAAGTCTTGAAACCACTGCACTTAATTCAGTCAAACCAAATGTATTGTTCTAATGTATAGTTCATTGTTTTTTTTTTTTTTTTTCATTTTATTTTATTTGATTTTTATTTTCTTAATTTTTACTATCCTTATCATTGATATTATATTTTTTGTTAAAAATTTATCACTCTTCATTTTTTATTATAATCATTCAACAGCGCAATCAGCAGGATCTTTCCTACGCATCTTTCTCGTTTCGCCTTTGAATGTGTGAGTCGAAAGAGGACAGAAATTTGGGGTTTTATCTCCTTGTCCAGCCTTGTCTATATCCAACGTTTTTCAATGGAGCAAAGAGAGGGATGGCGAATGTCTCGTAGTGCTATAGTGCTTCTGAATTATTGGTACTATGATCTTCAAAAGAAAGTATTCTGGTAGAAATTTTGATTATTCCATTCCTCGACCAATTTTTAATATTTTTGCAGTTTTCAGGTATTGTAGAGTCTTACACGTCATTAACATAACAGGTCTACGCTCAGCGTAGTGTGTCATAGAAAAGGTCGACAAAACACACCCCACCACAGCAGGGCCGCCTCGTGCAATGGGTCTGTTGCAAACTTTTGCTACAACGATTAAGAGTGTTTAATCTGATGTAAAATCGCCTGAAAAGTCCATTAGTGGCATCAGAAAGTCATTAAATGCAGTAATAAACTCACAAGAGGCATATAATGAAATCCAAAATGGCGGACAAATATCGAGAAATCTGTATGCATGCACCGTGAACATCCAAGGATCGATGGAGCACCCGGGAGCTCACCGGGGCATGTAAACAGAGCCGATTGGGAGCCACGATTTGGCGGGCTGTTTGAATTGATATAAAAGAAATAACATTTGTTGGCATTTTAGGGGAGTTGTAACGCCCTTCGGGCGAATACGCGCGCTCCGCGCTGCGTTTACCTCCCGCTCGCTTCGCTCGCTCCCGGTCTTTTTTATAATCTAACTTGGGGTTGTCTGCACTCGGAAAAGGGGTTTTTTTTGGGGATAGTGGCAGGTTTCTCCGCTTTTCTTTGGTGGACCACAATGGGAGTTCGTCGATATCACGTAAATAGAACCTCAAAATTGAACGGCCCTTCATCGAACTACACCATCAAAGCATTTTTGTGAAAATTAAAAAAAAAACAACAACAAAACAAAAAAGAGACTAGCCGGGGATCGATCCAGCAATCTTCTGGTCCGGGAGCCAGCACTGTACCACTAGGCAGCAATCGACCGATGGAGATGAGGGTCAAAACTCAGGTATATAAACTCAGCTCATCAGGACGTACGTAGTTCAAACTTTTGCCGCTAGGTGCCACGCCGGTCGGCTCCCAATCGGCTCTGTTTACATGCCCCGGTGAGCTCCCGGGTGCTCCTTTGTCCAAGGATGGCCAACTTTGACAACCTCACTGGAGGTAGAGGTTATGTGTTTGTTTACGTTGTGATTGGTTGTGATGAATATTGTGAGGTTGGCTATCCTTGAATGTTCATGGTGCATGCATACAGATTGCTCGATATTTCTCCGCCATCTTGGATTTCATTAAACGCCTTTTGTGAGTTTATTATTGCATTTTATGACTTTTTGATGCCACCAATGTACTTTTCAGGCAATTTTGTGTTAGAATAAGCACTCTTAATCATTGTAGCAAAAGTTTGCAACAGACCCATTGTCAACAATGTCATTCCTCCATTTGATTGTGTGTAAAACAATCGATTCCAAAGTGAAGCAGCGCTTCACCAGCTTTCGATTATTTTACATTAAGTCAAATGGAGGAAAAACATTGTTGCCAAATAGCACGAGCCGCCACTGCACCACAGAACGTTATGCCAATTTGCGCGCTTCGCCATTTCGCAGTAGCGGCGCGTGCAGTCCAGCAACGTTGTATTTCTTCCGTATAAAGTCATGAATAAGGTCGAAATATTTGGGGTGCACAATACATTCCCTCGAATCGATATTTTACACGTGTTCAAAGGGACGGATTGCAACGTTGCCGGCTTGCTTGTGCCACCATCCGTATACCCTCCGATACTGAAAGTATTACTTCTCTAGAACTAGTTCTGCTCACTTTTTAAAGACCTATTTCCAAATGACATCGACATGAGACGGATGTTTGTCCTGCTTTTTTTTTTTTTTCACCCAACATAAATTTTAATGAAATTTATTTCAATTAAAAATGATATCGGTTGAAATACAATAACTGGGCACAGACAATAATTTATTAAGTCGTTGTGTTCGAAGTCAAACTCCCAAAATAAAATGATGTACTTGTAGGCGAAGATTTCATTTTCATTCCAGGGCTATAAGCTGGGAAAGAAATACCTCTGAATGGAATTCTGATGTGTCCTTTTTTTAATACTATTATTATTATTATTTTTATTATTATTCTTATTATTACTCGTGATGAAATTTAACTTTTAACCAGTGACGATACGTGGAATACGTTGCATTTGGCTCATTAAAACCCACGAAATATATCGAAATATTTAGGAAAAGGTGATGATCTTCAAATTCGACCTTTTCGCTGGGTTCTAATGGACAAACAGCCACGTTGCCAGATTGCACGCTTCACCACTGCTTTTAACGCTGAACGTCGAGTGCTCAATTGAAATTCAAGCATTTAATACAATTATTTTTAACAAAGCTCAGGAGAAGATCGATAAATGTCGCACAAACTCTTTCTTGTTTTTAAGCTGAAGTAAAAGGGGAAATGAATTTTAAGTTTTTTATTTCTCATAAGAATCAATGTATTTCCACCAAAATTGATTGTCTTGCACTTCGTAGATCTAGCTCTTTTAAATTTGTACTTTAGTATCCGGTTAGTTGACCATGAAAACTTTTTTACCTAATGATTTCTGTGACATTTATCGTTTCTCCCGTGGGACTCGTCAAATATATTTTAATAGGGCTTATTAGAAAATGTCAGTGTTTTTATTTTTACAAAAAGATACGTGTGAAACTAGTAGATATAGTTATTTATGTATCTGTTCGATTAAGGAAATGTATCTTTGAAGTCTCTTTTTTCCCTGTATGATGTGTTTCTATATTGATAGAATAAAATTTTCGATGGAAGATTTAATAATTATGCATTCATAAGTATTATTGCATGAATTTATTTTCCATGTCGAAACTTTCCTGGTTTTTTTTTTTTTTTTTTTTTTTTTTTTTTTTTTTTTTTTTTTTTTTTTTTTTTTTACCGTTATGATGATTCTCTGAAGTTCTGAACAAAGTTCAATGTATTCTTTTAACTAATTCGTGTTTGTAAATTAACACTTTTAACGGAACAGCATTTAGAATTCCCAAGTGGCCGGGAAACTTTCGGTTTTAACAAATCTCTTCGTAAGGCTGGAAGCCTGGAACATAAACTATACGCCAACTTAAGGTCCTCAGTCACTTGTAGTGAGATTCAAATCCGCTAGATTGCGCCACTGTTGCGCGCTCCCTGAAACGGAAGGTTTACCGCCTTTGACCGTCATTGGTGGGAGCTAGAGTTAATTTTTCAAAAATGTTTAGCGGTTGCGTTCAAGATCAAATCCTGTGGAACATTTTAATACCATTCCGAGCTTTCTACGATCAATTTTTCAAGTCAAAAGTACTGGCAAGAAATTGCGAGTTTGAAGGTGTTGATTAAATTCGTGAAGTACCTCCAAACTCACAATTTCTTGCCAATATTTTTGACTCGAAAAATTGATCGTAGAAAACTCGGAATGGTATTTAAATGTTCCTCAGGATTTGATCTTGAACGCAACGGTTAAACATTTTTGAAAAATCAACTCTGGCTCCCACCACTGACGGTCAAAGGTGCGGTAAACCTTCGGTTTCAGAGAGGGCGCAACAGTGGTGCGATCTAACGGATTTGAATCTCACTACAAGTGACTGAGGGGTTCACCGTAACAAAACTACGAAACTTTTCTTCCTTTTTTCACATCGAAAGGAAGAGACTATCGAAGACTTGTCTTTAAAGCTGAAAGATTATCATAGTCAATATCAGTGTAGTTTCCTTGACCAAAACAGATAAATACATTTGTATTTCACATTTTCTGTTGTCCTTTTTATTATGGAATAAATTTATTATATTCGCAAAGGATGGTACCTACATTTTTTTTCAAAAATCACTCTCATCTTTCTCTTTCTGTTTTTCGATTCGTGCAATGGGGCTCTTGCAAACTTCTACTGTTAGACCTCGTGAATTTGGACCAATTTTTAATCGACCGAACGACCTGAAACCCACGCACTAGCTATCTCGCCTTTAGTGGCAACCAGTGGCGTAGCCAGGAATTTTTCTGGGGGGGGGGGGGGGGGTGTCCGGGATCCGAAAATTGTCAGGGGGGGTCTAAAGATACTAATTTGGTCACATTTGTCTGAAAACACAGAAAATTACCTTTTTTAGGACAAATTTTGGTGTCGGGGGGGGGGGGGGGTTCAGACCCCCTGGACCCCCCCCCCCCTTGGCTACGCCACTGGTGGCAACTTTATTTTCCCGGGTCGCAACAAAGCGACGTCCAACGTCTTCTATGTGGACTGTTGAGCAAAGATGTTGATGTCAGCAGCCAATCAGAGCGAAGCATCAATGTTTTGGTCGTTGGTCAACAATCCACACAGGAGCCGTTGGATGTTGTTTCCCATGTTATTTTGTGAAGTCCCCGAAAATAAAATCGTCCACCATGCGGGCGGCTAGTGCGTCGTCTCTGTTGCTTCAGGTCAAGACGGTGAATTTGCTGTAAACGATCAGCCCGCAGGTCACGAAATGTGAGACCAAAAATGGCGCACATCCATTTAACCAAAGAGTATACAAGAGTCGCAATTGCATTGAGAGCCAGCTTGGTCAATGCTGATTAAAGTCGGCTTCTGATCGGCTGGAAATCGAGGGAAATCGTGGTGCGAAACTGTTTTAGGCCTTATGGAAATTAACACAGGGGTTTCGTTCCGGGACGTTTATCTCGAAACCTGTGCAAAATTGTCTCCAGACAATTAATACGAGTCGATTCAGAAGAATTTTCGAAACAAATTGATAGGTCACAAATACCAGTATGTTGCAAATTCAAGAAGACTGTCTCAGTTGAAAAGTACACATAATAGTGAGTTACTCAAACACACGCCAAGCATGTAAACAAACTATGGTGCGTACTTTTCAAATACAGTCTTTTCGAATTTGCAATAAAGTGGCACTTATGACCTATCAATTTGTTGAGAAAATTCTGCTAAATCGACTCGTATTAATTGTTTACAGGAAATTTCGCACAGGTTTCGAGATAAACGTCCTGGAACGAAAACCCCGTGTTAATTTCCAGAAGGCCTAAAACAGTTTTGCACCCAAGATTACGGCCAATCAGAGGCCAGCCTGCGTTTCTGATATCTTATCTGCGTTAACCACGCAGGCTTTCCATTCAATTGCGACTCTCGTTTACTCTTTGTATTTAGCTGTACTGTAACAAAGAGACTAAACCGGGTCACTAAAAAAGTGTGCTTATTGTTTACTGTAGCAGCTCTGCAATAAGTTTACCTCATTAAAGTCTCTCTTCTTGCGCCAATCGATTAGACGTCGATTCAGCCCCAGAGAGAAGATGTTCGAATTAAAAAATAAAGTTTAAAAATCAATCAAATAGAACGGTGATTGTATCGATGATTGATTCGATGGTTGATTGCGATCCGAGAGCAAATCATGATTATCGAAGTTATTATACAAATGCATCCAAGACAGTAAGACACGTTCACCAAACCTCGCCGCGTGTGAACTGCGAACTTTTTCTCTCTCATCTTCAAAAACACTGACGCATACATCAAGATTACAAACAGACATCTGGCCGCAGCCGTATGGCTTTTTTTATTCCAGCGGATCGATAAGCGAATCTGGTTTTCCTTACAGCTTTAACTTTTTTTCTGTTTGTTTTGATTTTTATTGCGCCGTATAAGCAATAAGCATCCGCAGCAGTGTTGCCATTTTTTGGAAAACTATCCGATTTTTCCCCTTTCGATTAAATATAAAAGTTGGTTATTTATATGAAAATGTGGCAACGTTGATTCGCACCGTGAACGTTTGGCAGAATAGAATAAAACGAATCAGAGCTTACTGTAACGGAAGCGAAATATTTAAAAAAAAAACAAACAAACAAACAAACTATGAAGTAGAACAATTCTCAATGTAATGTTTTTTTTTTTTTTTTTTTTTTTTTTTTAAATCTTTTCACTACCCTAGCTGGCACAAATACAAACGAATGATCGCTCATCGCTCGAAATATGAGGATAGTTGTACTATTCCTACTTCGTGGCGCCTATGTTGCCTACCCCATCAATTGAAGGCGGTTGGTAATTAATGCGCATTATTTTACAAGTTTGAATCATTTGAAGTCACTATTGCTGTTCAATGAATGGATCCCCTCAAGGTTATAGGTTAAGGAGGTATGCTCATCTGACTTCGCGCCACAAATTCAGTGGCGCGCAGTTCAAAATCACTGCAGGCAAGATGGCCGACAAAAGCAGAAAACTTATACTCTTTGCAGAAAACATTTGGCTGCCCTCTGCAGGAAAGCAGAAAACAACCCATGTTTTCTGCAAAGAGTATACGTTTTCTGATTTTGTCGGTCATCTTGCCTGCAGTGATTTTGAACTGCGTGCCACTGAATTTGTGGCGCGAATTCAGATGAGCATACCTCCTTAATCTATAACCTTAGGATCCCCTGGCAAAAACGGTCCACACAGAGTCATAAGTTCCATAACCAATTCTATGCACAGAGTATGTATTCATGTAATGTATCATCAACATATTTTAGTAGTAGAGCTTATTAAAGGGTTTATATGCAAAATTAAAGAGATTCTGCTGGGGGAACCGAAGATTATAGGTTGGCTCAACTGAGGTCTTTTGCCGGGTCATTTTTTTATACCAATGGTTTTGTCAGCGCGCTACCAAAGTGTTCTTTCTATTTTTCCCTGTATATATGCGTCAGTTACTGTAGAGCCAGTGCAGTGTTGTTCCGTGTGCAATCTGGCAACGCTGCATTTAGTCCATTTCAACAAATGAAAAATATCGCACTAGCAGAGGTACATAAACATTAAACATGGTACCCTCGAAACAATATTATACATGGGTTTAAATGGACCAAATACAGCGTTGCTAGATTGCACATCGCACGCCACTGCGTGTAGTGCTTCCTCTTATCACGAATTCACATCTCAACTCGGCTTGAGTTCACCTTAAAATGGCAGCATTGTTGGTTAGCCGGGTGGCCTATCTACCAGGCACAAAAGAGAAAAGAAGTAAAGTGAAAAAAGTTCATTTGCCAATAACCAATTGATAAGAAAATAACCAAATTAAACCAAAAATAATCAAAAGAAAAAAAAATTAAAAAAATTAATAACAATAGCCGCAATCTTATTTGAATAAATGAATTTTTCGTTTTATTTCTTTTTCCTTTTACTCCAATACATATTGTCATTTACAATGTTTCAATTTCATCCACCAGGCGATTTGAAACAGTTTCCTTTCTCAAATAAAATCGCGTCTTCTGTCATATCTTCTGCAATCGTGCTGCAAATTTTTCCAGTATTAAAAATCTGATATCCAGTCGAAACGAACGATGTATCATGATTAATTGCATTTTCTTTTTAATTCCCAGTCACTGTCTCGCGTGTCAAAACTGCGGAGGAAACAGTCGACCGTAAAAAAAAAAAAAAAAAAAAAAAAAAAAAAAAAAAAAAAAAAAAAAAAAAAAAAAAAGTCATACTTTTTTTTCTTTCTATCCGTTTCCGCTTTTTGTTGATTCAACTGTACACCAAAAATCGATGGACCCCTTATCGCAATTGCTCTCTATACACACTCAAAATATTTACAACTTCTGATTGCTGCGCGCGTGTACACACACTTACGTGTCAGTGTTTGTGTGTGTGTGTGAGTTTTTTGATGATGATTGCGACGCATTTGTGTGCGTAAAAACATCGGGTCCGTATATTTATGTGTATGTACGGTATACATACGTTTATTCCTTTACGTAACCTTGTTTTATGAACTCATAAACATATATAGGTGCGTGCTGTGAATAATAGCACTTACGGCCTGTACTTGTTAAAGCGTGGTTGAGGCTCATTTGCTCATTGTTGTCACCTGTTATGAGTGGAAAAGGAAGAATGTAAAAAAAAAAGAACCTGATTTTACTATGTATACTCCCGAGCTGAGATTGTTTACCCTGATTGAGGACCTAATCAGTATTGGTGCGAAGCGAGCGATCTGGCAACGTTGCATTTTGTCCATTTGAACTCACGTAATAGGTCAAATTCAAGGGTATGTCCACCGAATACTCGATAGATCGATCTTTATAGCCCGTTCAAATGGACAAACTTCAACGATGCCACGAAACTTTCACGCAACGCCGTAAAAAAAAAATCTGAGATCTAAATAAAAAAGTGGCCAAAAATCGGTGAAAAAGGTTGGTATTGAACAGTGGCGAGGCGTAAAATTTGGCAACAATATGTATTTACTCCATTTAAATTCACCAAAAAAGTCGAATGCTTCAGTCATCGGCGATGACCAGGCATTTCGACCTTTCTAATGTATTTAAATGGGAGAAAGGAACGTTGCCAAATCGCACGCCTCGCCACTGGTATTGTAAGTTTATGAATGATAAAATTTGATGAGTTTACTTTCTGATAATTTGCCGTTTTTTGACGATCTCAGACCGTAGTGTGATATACATAGAGGCGCTGTATCTGTAACAGGTTTAAATCTTCAGAAATTCGCTTACAGGTAATCACATTAATTTCAGGGCTGCTGGTTTGCCGTTTTGCGGATCCGAAGTAAAAAAAAAAAAAAAAAAATCAATCCACAGAGGATTCCACAGCAACCGGTTGAAGAAAAGATTACAATAGGTCTGTTGCAAAATTTTGCTACAGCGATATAGGGTGTTTAATCTTATAAGTAAAATCACGTGAACAGTCTCCATTGCTGGTATCAGAAAGTCATAAAATGCAGTATTAAACTCACAAGAGGCGTTTAACTGAAACCCAAGATGGCGGTAAAATATCGAGCAACCTGTATGCACGCATCGTGAACATACATGATGGCCAACGTTAACAACCTCACAGCATCGGAGATTATGAGTTTGTTTGCGTTGTGATTGGTTGTGGTCGATGTTGTGAGGTTGGCCATATTGGATGTTCATGGTGCTTGCATACAGGTTGCTCGATATTTTACCGCCATCTTGGGTTTCAGTTAAATGCCTCTTGTGAGTTTTTTATTGCATTATATGACTTTCTGCTGCCACCAATGGACTTTTCACGTGATTTTACTTGTTATTGCGATCTCTCTATAGCGCTGTAGCAGAAGTTTGAAACAGACCCATTCCAGTTCAGCAGTGAAGCTGTCACTCATACAAAAATACTCTGTAATCTATTTGGTCGCCGCAGCTATCCAAATATTTTCGTGAGTTTTCGTGGGCCATTGACCTGGCCAGTGCAATGTACTCGTCATCCGGTGGAATAATTGGTGAATTACAAAATTCCATTTAAGATACGCTAAACAGCCATTGGTGGATCCAGCAATCTGGCAACAGTGCATTCTTTCCATTTGATTTCATGAGAAACAATCGATCAGTCATTGGGCTATAGCCTCTTTAAGAATCGATTTTTTATCATACATTCAAAATGGAAGACTGCGCAGTTGCTTGATTTCTGGATCCACCTATGGATGCTTGAGTGAATATAATTTTTCATTCAAGAACCTATAACAGATCAATTTTATTTATTGATTTATTTATTTATTACTTATTTATTCATTTGTTAATTTATTGATTTATGTTGTTGGTTTTTGTTTGTTTTATGTTTGTTTTGCTTGTTTCTTTGTTTGTTGTTTTGTTTTGTTTTTGTTTTGTTTTTTTTTTTTTTCAGGGAAAGTATCGTGGCAAAACTTGTTGAAAAATTCCGTGTTGAATTTATAGAGGGAGGTAATAGTGTTTAAGGAAACCGTGACAGTAGCGTCCTTCGCCATTTATTCATAGTATACACCTAGAGAGTGTACTAGCTTCATAGGAGTGTGCTTGAATTACATTACACTTCTGCGAAAACGCAGAGGCGTGGCGCACATGCAAGCATGTAAACACTCAAACACTGTCAACCGATGTGCGAGCATACAAACAAATAGCATCCGATATTGGTGACCGAAGGGTGGCATCACCATTTTCCTCGTGACAACATCCGCAGGCCTCTTCAGACGGTATTTTACTACTTTCAAGCATCAAATTCAGTTGATAAAGACACGTGTCTACTAAATAACTGACTCGCATCTCACACTGAAAAAGTAAGCGCTAAATTTAACTATGTACCCAGTGAAAAGTGTGGATAACACTAAAAAAACTGTTAGGTTTGCCATTTGAAATAGTAAAAATAGCCTCCGTCCTGTGTGAATTTAACCATTTCAAATAAGAAAACCATAATAGTTTTTAAGTGTTATCCACACTTTTCACTAACAATAAGCCCATAGGTACTTAAATTTAGGACTTTTTTTCAGTGCTCGCTGTGACCGGTTTATTGTCACAGAAACTATTGCACCGGTTGTCACAGGGAACTTCCATCTCCTTTAAAACCCTCAAAATTACAGGGTATGCATTATACACTTGCTGCTTAGCGAAAAACATTCTTCAAGATTATACGCAGTTATTCTCTTTGTCATCTTGAAGCCCCTGCAAACTGAGGGGTATGCAACACCACTGCCGGCTAGTACGAACAGTCCTTTTTTGTAAATCTTAAAAATTTTCTCTTGGCTAAGGCCTTTTATTGTCTCCCTGAATTTTTTGAGAGCACTATGTAGTTTAGTCTAGTATTGTCTATCCTTTATTCCCTGTACAACTACTTTATTCCCTGTATCATAGTTTCTTATCTCTTTGACCTGTACCATAGCCCCCTTAAGGGTGGCTCCTGTATTAATTTAATTAAATGAATAAATAAATAAATAAATAAATAAATAAATAAATAAATAAATAAATAAATAAATAAATAAATAAATAAATAAATAAATAAACAGTTACTTCCTCTCTCAACCCGTAGTAGTTCGTGTGGCGGGTGTATTGTTATTGCTTCGTGAAATACTTTTTTCTTGATAAAACGCAGTTGCTCTCTTTTTTCTCCTCGTGAAACCCCTTCAAACTATAGGGTATGCAACACCACAGCCGGAAAGTACGAACAGTTACTTCCTCTCTTAACCTGTAGTAGTTCACGTGGCGGGTTTGTTGTTATTGCTTCGTGAAATATTTCCTTCGTGATTACACGCAGTTGTTCTCTTCTTCCTCTTCGTGAAACCCCTTCAAACTATATGGTATACAACACCACAGCCGGCAAGTACGAACAGTTACTTCCTCTCTTAACCTGTAGTAGTTCACGTGGCGGGTTTGTTGTTATTGCTTCGTGAAATACTTTTTTCTTGTGAAACTTCTTCAAACTAGCAACACAACAGCCGGTTGTACGAACAGTTACTTTCTCTCTTAACCCGTAGTTTGCTGGTTTGTTTTTGCTTCGCGAAATACTTTCTTCGTGTTTCTCTTTGTGAAACCGCTTCAAACTATATTGATATGATATTGTGGATCAACTAATGATTTTTTTTCTTGTTGGAATTTGATAACATTTTTCAAACAATAACTTTTTCTTAAAAATTTACATTTTTTTCTTTCTCTTTCTTTGTTGTTCCCCCCTTTTTTTATCTCTTCTGTTGCCTTCAAAATTAAGTTAAAAACATTCGCAGTGAATCAGTACTAAGGTGCAATATTTCGTATGTATCGAGGTTGGTCGCTTAATTGTGGCTTTCGTGTGAGTTGCTGATATGATGCTCTGAAAATTAACTGAGCATGGTTTTAAAATGTCATCGTTCCATGGGCGTAATTTTAGTCGCTTAGCCGCCTTATTAATTTTAGCGAGGTATAGATTTTTGGCCAGACTGTGATGAGCATTGTGATAAATGCGTGTTTTTTTTTTTTATTAACTGCTATGATCTTTATAGCTTACTGCTATAATCAACCTAGGGGCTCGGGCATTTCCTCGTGTACTCGTGAAACATTCCTGTTTTTTGTTTTGTTTTGTTTTGTTTTTTTTTTTGCAGCAAAAACTGGCCTATTTGGCACCCTTTTTTCGCGATAGTTTTGGCAACAGTGTACAATTTTAGACCCGTTCAGAAATTCGTCAGCTTTATTTTCCAATTCAACTGTACCAACAGAGCGATTAAGAGACTTAAATAAATACCCTCTCCCGAATTATTGCTTATCGTAAATGCGCCGAGCTATGCTCCGCTGTCGGTAAACAACCCGATAAAATAAGCGATGCATTTAAAAGCGCAAATCGCAAATCATCGGCCTTTCTTATAAAGCTGACCTGGTTGCAACCCAAACCCGAACCTACATACATAAAAGAAAGTTTCAATGAAAATGCAAGTAGTTTGACCTTATAATAAGTGCAATCAACGAGCCGAAAGTATATACAACCATTAAGGGGTCACTGATGAGCCACCCGTTTGACGTCACTTCAGATGCTTGCTGATGATACTAATTATTGTGCCCAGCTATCATCATATAACTATTAAAGCAATAATATTTTCATTTAATATAATAATATTACTACATATGTATTCTTTATCTAAAAATGTGAGGTTAAAAAAAGGAGAAGGGGAAGGAGAAACTAAGAAAGCTAATTTTAATTAAAGAAAAATTATTACAAAACAATACCGTGTGACGGTGTGATACGAAATAATGGCTCCGTTGCAAAGCTTGGACAATGGACATCCAACTACGTGAATTGTAACGCAGATTGCGCTGGAGCTAAAGGCAGGCGCAACTTGGTGGCTTCATCTCGTCTGCGGCTCCTGGAGCGAACGCTTACAAAACGTATTCTGACAAAAAACGGCCGGCAAGTCCAATGGCGCGGCGCGGCATCTTGATCCATTTTTTCCATTATTTCTAATGACCTCCAAGAGAGTATTTTGATACACTCTTTTCAGGAGAGCTAAAAGCCGCTGTACCTAATGTGTACAGTATTTGCTGTTTGTATTTCAAGTATTTGTAGATTGTTTTATAGTGACGAGCTGGTTTAAAATTCAGGAATTTGGTTGGTTTATAGATGCTTTTCTTAAACGTGAAACTGACGTTTGATGTGTCAAATTCGACTTTCTTGCGTCTCACTGACTGAAACAGTCCATTTCTATGTAATAACCGATTTGGTGTATAAATGTTGCTTTATTGGTACGTGTATGACCATGGAGCTGTTGCAAACTTTTGCTACAGGCTTATTAATAGTTGGTCACGGGATAAAATCCTGTAAAAATGACGATGAAAGCACCAGAAAATCACGATATCCACTCTCAAACTTTATAAAATGCTTTCAAACGCGAGACCATAGTGGCGGTGCGATTATACCGCCTAAATCTTATGGCAATTGTATGCTTCGTCGTCTTCTTCTTCGTCTTATTCTTCTTCTTCTTCTTCTTCGTCTTCTTCTTCTTCTTCTTTGTCCTCTTCTTCGTCTTCTTCTTCGTCTTCTTCTTTGTCTTCTTCTTCGTCTTCTTCGTCTTCTTCTTCTTCTTCTTCTTCTTCTTCTTCTTCTTCTTCTTCTTCTTCTTCTTCTTCTTCTTCGTCTTCTTCTTCTTTTTCGTCGTCTTCTTCTTCGTCTTCGTCTTCTTCTTCTTGTGTGGTGTCGCAAAAACACCTCGTGAGGATGAAACTTATTGAGATAGGGAAACCTAATGTAAAATGCGGTAATTGCCGCCATCATGGTCTTGCGTTTGTAAGCAATCCATGAGTTTGTGAGTGTATTTCGTGAGTTTTTACTGCGCTTATCGTAATTTTTACAGCCATACTAAACCATTAATAAGCCTGTAGCAAAAGTTTGCAACAGCTTTATTGACTTAGGTACGCTTTTAAACAGAAGCAGGGACAAAATTGATATCTGATGTGACTCCGTGACCTTTCTCTGGATGGAGCTCGTTTATCGTGCTCTCATCCATTGACAGATCTTCCGGGAGATGCTTCTAGAATCTTCCGAAATCGCATCTGTATTTGTTTATTTATTTATATATTTTTTTTCCAGGGAAAATAAATGCTCCTTCAACGCGTACCGAATTTCGAATTTCAATAGCCCCCCCCCCCCTTATTTTTAATTTTTCCAGACCAACCGTTACTTACTTTCGTCTGTGCTTATCAAATTATTGTTAAGGTTATACACATACACACACACACTTACACACACACACACACACACACACACACACACACCTTTGAACTCTTCATGACCTCCTAATAAATACCCACCTCATTATGAATCTTTTAAAGTTATAGTAGAATCAGTATGATTGTAAGGAAATCCGCTGGGCACCCGAAAATAATTTTTTTTCTGCAACGTGTTAAGTGTAATTTCAAAGATGTATCCCCTCCCTCCCCATCACCTCGGAAAAACTCTCTAGTCTAGATCCACCAAAAATTTTGTCTTTTTATTAGAATTATTGAGGTTACATGAAGACTATTGACCTCAGACCTCGTAGCCTTTAAACCCTCAATACTTAACTCATTTTGAGTCTTTTAAAACCTCTAAATATTGGATATATTAGCAGAACTTTGAAAGAATTTGCACCTGCGAAAATTTTATCTGTAGCTAAATATTTCGGCAATTCATATGTAGTCTCTTGTCTCTAATCATACAATTATTGGAACTTCATTTTGTTAAACCAATTGACTTATATCCCCCCGTCTAGACGTTGGAAAAAAAATCCTTGAACAGAAGTGTTAGATTAAAATTGCGGATGATAAAATTTTTATTGAAGAGAAATTTGACGAGAGAGCTACGTTGTCAGATCTTGCGAACTTTCTCATTCGTTTTACACTGATTTAAATGAGGAATACTTTTTTAATTTATTTAATTTGGACCACTCGGCAATCCCAGAGAAAAGAGTGGGGGGTTTTGGGAGTTAATGAAAGTAGAGGAGGAACTACTGCATTGCGAACGGCCCTTTTCACGGACCAATTGTTTGTTTGCATCGATGAAATCCTTGATAGACTCCACCCTCTAAGAAAAGTAACGATGGGGCTGGGGCTCTTGCTAATCAATAACTTTTGCTATATGCGATTGAAAACTGCCTTCTGCAGTAAAATCCAGCAAAAATTACGATGTACACATGAATAAACGAAAATAACGAAATTCCCTCACAAAATGAGTACCTATGAAATTTAAAGTGTATAGCACTGAAAAAAAAAAAAAAAATATCACCAGAAGCATGATCGACGCAACATGTGAACCAATTTAAGGGATAATAATTACCAGAATTCTAGTGGTGTTTGTAGCATAGTTATTCTTATTTTTTTTTTTTTTTTTTTTTTTTTTTTTTTTTTTTTTTTTTAGGAAATTCTAGTTCTAAGACCATATTCTGTAACACCAGAATTTTCTGGTCAAAGTACTAAACTCTCTGTCGTTCACATATTGTTCCCTAGTATGCATGTAGGATGCTAATAATCGATTATATACGATTAATCGAACTTCTCCTAAAAAAAGGCGATAGAAATATAACTCGAGAGATGGGTTTTGCCGAAGCCGCATTACCTGCAGCGCAGCGTTGTGCTAAACGCGCGCAGCACTAACTGAGAAATTTCAACAAACAGATAAACAGAGAGGGGTCAAGATTAGGGGGAGGTAAGCAAGAGGAATAGAACAGAGAGGGTGAAAGAGAGGGGGAGAGAGGGAGAGAGAGAGAGAGAGAGAGAGAGAGAGAGAGAGAGAGAGTTTGGCGGGAGAGTATACCTACATTAAAAGGGAGAAGTGAGTTAAGCCGAGGATCTGGTATTTGTTTAATTTCCTTGGTCAGATAGGCGCGTTCAAATTTTTATTTTCTATTTATTTATCCACTTCTTTCGTTTTTTTTTTTTTTTTTTTTTTTTTTTTTTTTTTTTTTTTTTAATACTGTTTACACTGTATCCTCCGTGTTTGTTTCTTTCATAAACAAAAATATATAGAGGTATTATTTTTACGGAACACCATCACCACGGCAAATACTGGAATGGTTTTTTCGAATCGCACTCCTCGAAGGCGCCGCTGCCGTAGGTACCCTATGTTGTGTATTCTAATGTATTTCCTGTCCTACCTCTCTCCACTCCAGCGCTGTTGTCATGTCCTATATATATACATATATTCAATCAGTAAATTGCGATCGTTCCATGTTCATGACGCACTAATGTCAAAGTGTTCCCTTATTCCCTTCCCTGAATGATCTGCTGAAATACTCTGCAAGTACTGAGAGAGAACATCTCATTTTTTTTTTTTTTTTTTTTTTTTTTTGACGCTTAAAAAAAGTTGGACAATTTCTATACGATTTATTAAATTTGTACTCTGTAACCTATATCCCAAACATTGTCTGGACAGCATTTTTGATTTCTTCTATTTTTTTTCTCTTTTTTTTCTAAATGCTTGCCTCTCGAACTATTTTATAAGTTCAGTAAAGAGCCAAAAGCTACACAGAGCAAGGTCTAAAGGATCATAAAGAAAGGAGTGATCGTGTTATTCCTTTTTCCTCGAAAAATTAATTTTCAAAAAGAATTTAGGATAGTCTGCATGGGTGTTTACAGGAATTTACGGAACATTTTCTGTCTCTCTCTCTCCTTCCATTTGAAAGCGTGCGTTAGAAAAGGACGGAGATAGTGGCTAAAGTCACGTGATGGCCCCTTCTGCAGTCCTTTTCCAACACATGCGTTCAAATCAGTGGCGTAGCGTGCAATTTGGCAACGTTGTACTAAGTCCATTTAAACCCATGTAAAAGGTCGAATGCGAAGGTGTTCACCGAACACCCAACAGTTCGATTTTTTCCATGAGTTTAAATGGACACAGTACAACGTTGCCACATTGCACTGGTTCAAATGGGAGGAGAGAGAGAAAGACAAATTCTTGTATCCGCCCATGGTAGTTGAACATCCTATGCTGCCACTTGCATACTTAAGTTTAAAAATAATAAAATGGGTCTATTTATCGACAAAATCATTAAAAAAAAAAAAAATAAAATAAAAAAAGAATCAGGCGTGGCCATAGGGGATACAAACCATGGCCAAAGGTGGTCATAGGGGACGTATTCAGTGGCGTAGCGTGCAATTTGGCAACGTTACAGTCCGTCCATTTTGAACCATGAAAAAGATCGAACTTGTGAGTGTTCGGTGAACACCCTCTCATTCGACCTTTTACATGAGTTTAAATGGACACAGTACAACGTTGTCAAATGGCACGCTACGTCACTGAACGTATTCCAAACTTTTTGAGACAAATTCAAACTAAACTCAAGAGGAAACTACCTGAATAAAAATGTGTAAGAATCTATGTTTACTCCACCCTTTCTTGCGCATATTCCAGAATGTTTGCAGAGTTTTAAAATGTTTTACCCCATTAGTCCACAGCTTATCAAAGTTGGAAAAAAGCTCTTAAGGTATGGTCACTAAAGGGGGTCAGCGGTCCGCCGATCCTACATTGAAAAAAAAAAATGACCAGAAACACTATACGATATTATGACTATTATGTGGACCGAGGCAAGGGGATAATACCATATATGTTACCAGAAGTCTAGTGTCTGTAGTACAATTAGTTCTTGAACGTTTGAGGAAATTCTGGCACTATGACCAACACCAGAATTTTCTAGTAAAAGTACTCGACTCTCTGCGGTTCACATACATTTTGTGCTCGTGGTAATATTACTATAGAATTTAGGAATTATTCTTTCAGTATACGTAATATTTTAAAAAAATAAAGAACCTTGGTGTCAGTCTAATTTTTACTTTCTCGCTATAGCAAAGTTAGAAATTGAGAAAGTATCGTCTTGGTGCAGATATCTGTCTGTCTGTATCCCAATATATAACTGTTGAACCACTGATCCATACATCCACATTTTGCAATGAAGTTGCTATTGACATTCCTCAGAGGGGATTTTTTTTTGGTTTTTTCGAAATTTCAAATTTGAAGCAAGTTATGGAGAATTAAAAGTTTTCATTATAAAATCAATGGGAGAAAATCGAAATATTTAAAATATAGCTGTTTGAATTCTGAATAAAATTTGCAAAAACATTCTGCAACCAGCCAACTGTAAAATTAACCCCTTAAGGGGGAAGGTCTGGGGGTCTCCCCCAGAATATTATAGGGAGGTCCGGGGGTCTCCCTCAGAATACCATAGGGGGGTCTCCCGGTCTCCCCCTGAAAATATAAGGGGGTCTAGCCCCCCCCCCCCCCCCAGATTAAGTTTGATGAGAGAAAGTGTTCGTTGGGTATATTATTCAGAATTCAAACAGCTATATTTGAAATATTTCGATTTTCCCCCATTGTTTTTAATGAAAGCCTTTAATTCGCCATAACTTGTTTAAATTCCCCAGAAAATATAAGGGGGTCTAGAGGCCCCCCAGATTAAGTTTGATGAGAGAAAGTGTTCGTTGGGTAGATATTATTCCCTCTACAGTTTATTATCATTGAACTCTCAAAGGAACGGCAGATATTGCTCGGGAAAATAGAAGGGATATCGCTTGACACCGCAAGTATACACACAAGTTTTATTATTATTATTATTATTTTTATTAAAAAAAAAAACAAAAAACAAAAAAAACAAAAAACAAGTGTTCTCATCTGTGAGTCTCCCAAATGCATTTGGTGGCACCGCGCCGCGCGCCGCGGCCGCGAGACGCATAATAATACTGCAGATGCATGCATTTTCTATACTCACTGCGCGCGGCACCAGTTTCTGTGTAAACAAACTTACTCTTTCGGTTGCTGCATTTCCATCGTGTCGTCTGTTTATCGTTTCACAGAAAATGTGTGTTAGTGTGTAATATACTTATTTATGTTCAAGTATGCGTTTTCCAGCTATTTGTTTACCGAATGTAAACTGCAGCGAATCGAATATGTCCGGGGCGGCAGAGGGAGATGCGGGTAAGGGTACGACACGATGCGTAAACGCGGGGAAAGGGGGGGGGAGGGAGGGGGAGGAGAAAGGCTGAAAGATCGATCTTTTCACAAAGTTGGGTGATATACACACATGCGGTTGAATCGAAAATGTTATGCGATGTGAAATTGTATGTATAGTCTACAATCTACATCGCTGGTTGTATAGCGCAGCGTTCACGGGTATAGTATTCGTTCGGGCGGACTCGGTTCTAATCGTTACTTCAGGGCGAGAAAAGGCAGTACTTTTGAGCGAAGGTGAAAACAAAGGATTGGGTTGGGAAAATGCTCATCGGTGTCAAAAAGTTTTATTTTCTTTTTGGGCGACACGAGAAGGTACTTACGTGTGTGTGAATGTGGAATCGAAAGTTGCTAACCTTTTTTTCTGATACCGATGCGATGCGATGATTAGGCTGTGCAGACTAATTGTAAGTCCGTTTTGCGTTTAATCAATGCTATTTTTCTATTCACCGATGATTTCACCGGTTGAGAAAAGATTACACAGCTCAGTTCAGTCTATGACTGTAATGAACTAAAATACTCGCATGTGTAATCTTTTCTTAACCGGTGGAGTCGTCGATGACTTTTAAAAACTTGCGGCTATTTTAATTAATTAATGGCGATTCCACCGATTGAGGAAAGATTACTGCAGATGCGAGTATTTTTGTGCATTACAGTCATACACTGAACTGAACTGTGTAATCTTTTCTCAACCGGTGGAATCATCGGTGAGTAAAAAAACAGAATTGAGTATACGCAAAACGGCAGCCCTGACTTGAAGTCGGGGACAAAAAGAATGTCAGATGTCTCCTTGAAGTAGGCCACCCGCAATACTTATCTCAATGAATTTAAGCATTGCAGGTAGCCTACCTCAAGGAGCTGTCTCACATTCTTTTTGTCCCTGACAGTACACAGAGTGACTATAAAAAAAAGACCCACTGAAAGAGCTATGGGATTTATTTTCAAAAAATGTTAATTTTTTTTATGTATGACAATAACGTATAGAATTTTACTTTACACCTGAAAACCATGACTAATTTTTAAGGAAAAAATTCAGTCAGTTTCAGTAGTAGCGCGTAAAATTTGGCAACGTTTCAATTCGAGAATTTAATCGTATTGTAATCGGTAATCATAAAAACCTTTGGATGGTAACTAAATATAATCTTTACCGATTTAAAATTAACTTCATGGTTATTTCGCGATTAATAGAATAAATTATTCTACAACTAAGTATATAATATGATGGGTATGGATGATTTGTCAAAAAGCAGCCCTGGATTACCGTAAAATCATACCCTCTGAAAAATGACGATTACGATTGAAATCATGTAATTCCGACGAGATCTTTTGTTTATCACTTGCTGTTTCGTCAAGTTTTTTTTGTGTTTTTGTTTTTTTTTTTTTTCAGTTTTCACGCGTGTTATTCACGTGTCAATGTCGCTATACAGGCAGTGGCGTCGCGTGGCATCTGGCAACAATGCAACTTCTCTATTTAAACTCATTGGATATATCGAATTTTCCTTGTGCACTGTGCACCCCCTGTTTTCGATATTTTACATGAGTTTAAATGGATAGAATACATTGTTGCCAAATTGCACGCGACGCCACTGTATACAGGTGACCCTAGATTGCTCTCATCCCTTACGAAATTGCAACTGCAACATCAAGAAGAGAACGCGAGCAATAATTTCTACTTTAAGTTCATTACCTCTTTTAATAACCCGTGACAAAAATCGAGTGTTTACAGCTCATTGGCATAAATCAAAACAATAATTTATGCTCCGCCAAGATCCGAAAAATCTCTGCGTTTTTCAAAACGACGTCTCAGTGTTTAATAGCGTTTCACGTGTCTGGTATGCATAAATTCCTACTCTCCATCGCTGATGTTGAAGTCAAGAATAACGTATCACACATCAGCAGTCACGGTTGAATTAACATAAAATGATCCGACAAAAATCTGTGATAATAAAATTTTTAATAAGTAAGTTTAGTGTATACCTATGCCTGAAATTAAATTCAAGTATACTGCTACTTCCTCCAAAACGGTATGAAAGAATAAGGTGACGAGTGTGTGAGAGAGAGAGAGAGAGAGAGAGAGAGAGAGAGAGAGAGAGAGAGAGAGTGTGAGAGAGAGAGAGAGTATTCTACGTCCTCAAAAATACTTAATTTTGCCTGGTTCCACCACTAAAACTGCCGAAATCAACAAGATATTACAGATTAAATGATGCGTTTGGAGGTTGGAATCACCCAAATGTTATTGTTGTTGTTGTTGTGGAATTTGCGGGATTACGGGCGATTCTAACCTACACATGGAACGTTTAATCTATAATATCTTACTGATTTCGGCAGTTTTAGTCAAGGAACCAGGCATAATTAAGCATTTTCGAGGATGTAGAATTCATAATCGCAAGAAGGTCGCATTAATTGTTTGATTTAATACCCCAAATTTCGGTTCAAAAGTTCGCTTATGGGGAAATTACATTGACCCAGAGTTTGTTTGGAACCAGAGGCCCTCGGACGGCAATCGATACGACATATCGTTCGTTTGACCGCCATTGGCGCCATTTTTAAATTTTCTTGAACACATTTATTGCGGTTTTGAGTCAAGCTCGGAATTTTCTGCTGCTCCTGACGGACTTATTTTCAAAAGATTTTATACAGGACAATGTGGACAGAATGAATCTTTGCCAGATTGCACGCACGACACCACTCTGATTGCCATATCTGCATGCTTTACCACTACATATAATAGACATCACGAATATTGTTCGGACAGACATCAGAACGAAATTTATTGCAAAGAAAAATTGCGCGAAACATTCTGCTGGTGTAATATCGATACCGGATTGACATTTTTACGGTTCCTTGAAATATTTATCTTCTATATCAGTTATCACTCGATGTGCGGAACCAGCCTCGACTAATGCGATGATCAATATTTGGTGATTTTTGCACACAACCCGTCAAAATGGATTCGGTTAGCAACAGCCCACGTATACAATACTCGCGTCGATATGTATAGTATATGAACGCTCTTTAGTATGGCAAGCTACAGGAAAAAAGGTGTTAAAACTCTCGTTAAGTGGTAAGCTTGTCGAACTTTCCAATGGGTGTCATAAAAAAAAAAAAGAAAAGAAACTGTGTCGCGGGTAATTAATGTGATACGAACGAAAACAATTAAAAGCATGTGTATTCTAGTGATAAAGTAACAAAGTCACAGCTTTGAGCTGAGTTTATCTTAGTTAAAGATTTGCTTTCTCCGCTCAAAGGACGATTTTAACTCCAGCGTGCAATCTGGCTTCGTTGCATTCTGCCTATTTGTAAGTACTCTATAATATGTTGCTCACAGAGAGTTCGATCTTTTTGGTGAAGTTAAAGAGCCTGAATGTTACGCAGGGGCGTGCCGACTGCCAAGGTTCCCAGAAAGGGGGGGGGGGGTGCAATATTGGGATTCTGCCGCCGATTCGTCGATTATGCAAATATAATAATAGGGGCAATAAGCAAAATAAAATTATAATATAATAAGGGGAAAAAAAGAAGTCATGTAATTCCCAAATTTATCACTATGAGGGCGGCAAAATCAATGTGTACACTAGCAAAGAAAAGGTATTCAAATTCATAACTTTGAGGGGCTTATTATTTCCCCTCAAAATTATGAATTTGAATACCTTTTTTTTTGCTAGTATACACATTGATTTTGCCGCCCTCAGTGATAAATTTGGGAATTACATAGCTTTTTGTTTCTTTCTTACTATATTATACTTTTATTTTGCTTATATTTGCTTATTATTCACCCTATGATTTTGCCGCCCTTGGGGAGTGCCACCCGGCCCCCCACCCCCGGCACGCCATCAATGCTAAGTTGCTAAATTGCTCAATGAGGGTAAAGGCGGATCCAGCAATCTGGCAACTGCGGATTCTTCCCATTTGAATGTATGACAAAAAATCGATCAGTGAAAGGGCCATGACCCCCTCAAGAATCGAGTGTTTCTCATTTATTCAAATGAGAATAATAATTGGTTACCGAACTGCTGAAACCGCCTATGACTCAGCTAGGTTTGTCACAAAATAAACCTATCATCGATGCCCTGCACCAACTGGGTTTATTCCTTTAAAAATACCCTGATTTTCCTTGGATTTGTATAGACAAATTTTAGTCAGCATTCCTTAAGCATATTATTTTACCGTTCCTCTTCCAAGCAGTGCGGCGCAATTTAGCAACGCTGTACTTTCTACATTTGAACCCATTAAAAATATCGAGCTTTTGGGTGTTCGGTGAATACCCTCAAATTCAACCTTTTACGTGGGTTTCAATAAACAAAATACAACATGTACAAATGTATACAATACAACTATTGGATGTTCGTAGAACACCCTCAAATGAGGCACTTGCAAGGGACTGAAATTGTGTGTTTTCATGAAGAAAATTAAAGTACCTACTTGACGAGCTGAGAACAAAGATGTATTTGGTTTCTACTTAAGTCCCATATTGTTCCAGAGATGATATTTTGGTCGAAAATACATTGTTTTAAATGGGAATTCCGCGTAGTGACGTCTGGCGTCCTTACACGCATACAATTTGTTTTCAACTTTACTTGTGAGTATCTCCAAAACCGGGACACTTATGAAGAAACCAAAGGCATTCTTGTTCTCAGCTTATAAAAAACCACATTTTAGACCCTTGCAACTGCCCTACTTAACCTTTCACACTGAGAGAAATCACTTCTTTAAAAACAAGGGAACACGTCTACTTGTGACAATTTTCCTCGCGCGAAGTAAAGCTCTGTTGAATGAAGTAGAATCACTGTCACAACAAGGAATCTTTTACTTGTAGCAGCAGACATTTTCCTTGGGTTGAAGGAATTCCTTCGTAGTCAATATTTCACTGAGCAGTTTCTTTAACATAATCGTAATACACCTTGGATGAAAAAAAGAATTCTCTCAGTGCATATGGGTTTAAATTGGAAAAAATACATTGTTGCAAAATTGCGTTTGCTATACGCCACTACTTCCAAAGTATTTTAATTCATGGAGAGAAAACTCATCATTTCTGATGTATTCCGAGTCTGAGAATAAATAACACGTTTTGGAAAAAACGTTCAAGAGCCAGGAAGGAGCTTTTATGAAACTTTACGAAAAAAGAAAGAAAAAAAAAACATTAATGGGTCTGTTGCAAACTTTTGCTACAACGATTAAGAGTGTTTCATCTAATGTAGATTAAGAGTGTTTCATCTAATGTAAAATGCATGAAAAGTCCATTGGTTGCATCAGAAAGTCATAAAATGCAATAATAAACTCACAAGAGGCGTCTAATGGTATCCAAGATGGTGGAGAAATATCGAGCAATTTGTATGCATCCACCACGAACATCCAGGGATAGCCAACCTCACAATATCGATCACAACCAATCACAACGCAAACAAACACATATCCTCTACCTCCAGTGAGGTTGTCAAAGTTGGCCATCCTTGGATGTTCGTGGTGCATGCATACAAATTGCTCGATATTTCTCCGCCATCTTGGATCAGCTTATTATTGCATTTTATGGCTTTCTGATGCCACCAATGTACTTTTCAGGCGATTTATTTTACATTAGACGGAACACTCTTAATGGTTGTAGCAAAAGTTTGCAACAGCGCCGTTCCCTGAATTTGTCAAAAATAGTTAAAATTCCCTGACTTTTCCCAGAAATTCCCAATGTTGTAAAATTTCCCGACTTCTTTCCTTGTTTTCTTCATCCGCGCATAACAACCCTGACGCCATATACACTACATGCCTGATGTCACTGCCGCGCCATCCGGAGCCGAACATTATTTGGGCATAGACCTAGCAACAAAATTATTTCATGAGCGATTAAAAAGACGAGCTTGATGAGCGAATGTGCAGGTTTTATTGCTAATTTAGCAGTTTTATCAATTGGCGGCACTCAGCCCTCCAGCACTCATCTCCGCGAGCGAATGCACAGACGTAGACGCGATGGTAAACAGTCTAAAGTCGTGTTCAAAAATTTCCGAAGGCGAGTCATCGACGCACTTGTCAGATTGTGCAAAGAAATCTCCAAAGTGCCCAGTGCCCAGTGGCGCGGGTGGGCGGTGCGGTGGCTTTGTAAAATACTTGAAAGATCAATGACTCTATATACATTACACTGTATGAAATAATTGATCCCTATAGAGATCGCAATAGAACCTCAAAAATCGATACTTTTTCATTGTTTTAAACGAGAGAGGAATGATTCATTCATACCATCCACCATTTAAATATGGGTCAGATTAAATTGTGCGGACAAAAGTTCAAATTCCCCAATGGTAAACAACCATAAAAAAAAAAAAAAAAAAAAAAAAAGGTCATCAAAATAATGTTGTAAGCGGAGGGCGGCAAGATTGCATTTTTGCCCCCCCCCCCCCCTCGCTGGAGACCACGGCACGCTCCTGATATTAGATCAGTGGTTCCTTTACATAAAAATTGTAGAAAAAATCGAAATCTATAAGGATCGCGATAGAACCTCAATTTTTGATTGTCCCAGCAAACAAACAGTGATTTGGATGGGAAGTCCATGAATTTCTGTTGTTGTTTTTTCTCTCCTCGCCGATCACGTATATTTAAGATCATATATAGCAAGTATTTCAGATCAATAATCAAGAATTTAAAAAAAAAAAAAAAAAATCGAATGTCCTCCAGACGTCATGGGGACGTTTCGTTTGATCTTACAGTTTTTTATTTGTAGGTCGGAGTTATTTTTCAAGTTAAAACCCTAAAATCGACCCTGTTCACTGCTGTTGAGCAAAAATTTTGCGAACGGACTCATTGAAATCCCGGAAAGTCGAAACTTTTCGATTGGTTCACATAGAAGAAAATCGATACGCGATTGTTCGCCAGTCATTACTTTAAAATTGTTCATTTAAATCAATGTAAGATATGAGATTACTTTACCGGACAATGCGGCAACATTGATACAAACCATGGTTGCCAGATTGTACTTGGAAAATGTTCAAATTTACCCCGATAAATTAAAATTGATTAAATTACCCGATAACATCAAATCCAAAGATTTTCCTGCGCCGACAACCATGGATTTCGTCGCGCTGACGAAAATCGTACGAGAGCTCAAAGCACTCGAGATCTATGATGATTCAACGCGGCGACAAGTTGATGAATAAATACCAACTCATTTCCTTCCAACGAAAATAGAATATACATTTTTGAGTATTTTTTGTTTTTTTAATAACTCAAACGACTCGAAAATAGAGTTTCGCGAGAGACCATCCGTAATTAGCACAATCTAGTCAAGCACTTGTGAAGTACCTACCTCAATTTGAGTTCTATGCTCCCAATTTCCTCAAGATTCTCGTGGCGGCGCTTGGCAGCTGGCAGCACGTGCAATGTACAGTCAATGAATTAAATAAATCAGTGACGAGGCGTGCGATTTGGCAACGTTCCTTTCCCCCCATTTAAACACATTAGAAAGGTCAAAATGCCTGGTCATCACCGATGACTGGAGCGATCGACTTTTTTGGTGAGTTTAAATGGAGAAAATACAGTGTTGCCAAATTTCACGCTTCGCCCCTGCAAATAATGTCAGTTGACTCCTTAAGTTTTGGTCTCGATAGGCAACCCGCAGTACTTATATACTTCTTTATATACCTTCCGAGTTGAAGCATTGCAAGTGGCCTACCTTGCTAAAATTCAAAGAGTCTACTGACATTATTAATATCGCTGACTGTACCTACCTATACTACTTTTAGCAGCCCCATGTTTTTCCCCTCATTTGAACCTATGTAAAATAATCGTTTCTTGGAGAGACAGTCTGCTTCCCTAGCATTAACTTTTTGTGTGCTTTTATATGCGCAAAAAGCTGCGTTGTTCTTTTAATCTTTGAGTCAATTACTACTGAGTGGATCGCGCAATGAATAGGTTTCTTGATAGATCTTTGATCTGTTACGTACCGAATACATACACAGAAAAAAATGAACGTGCTCCAGAGACAAACTTTCCGTGTTCTAGACACGAATGTACACACCAGTACGGGAACGAGTTCCGAGCGCAATCTATTTAGGTTGAGTTTGCGTCAGAAACGCACCCCGTCGTGTCCAGAACCTGAAGTGTTTGTGCTCTGAGCACGTTACGTACTGGTGTGTAGATAGATCGCGTGTCTGGAGCACATCCTTTATTTTCTGTGTATCACTGAAAAAAATATAAAAGATTATCAGAAGCACAATATGTGAACCAACGTCTGGTACAGTCACCATAATTCTGGTGCTTGTATCATATATCTTGACAATTTTGAGGAAGTTTGAGATTGTAACCATATTCTCTGATAGAAACACCAGAATTTTCTGTTAAAATTACTGCACTCGATCGCTTCGCTCGGGTCACCTATTGTTGTGCTCTCGTACAGTATTACTAGATTTTTTTTTTTTTTTTTTTCAGCGTACTTTTGCTACAGCATTATAACCTACTGACCCCGCTAGGCTATATTCCCCGTAAATAACGATGCGTACATTGAAAATGTT
>VMOF01000013.1:25042762-25065139 GCA_011764245.1 Trialeurodes vaporariorum
TGGTAAAACTTGGCTGTTGCTATGGTAACCATCGTTAACCCTTTACGGGCCAAGCCCGAGTATACTCGTTTTTCTTCTCTAGTCTACTTCACATTGTTTCAGTCTTCATTCCGGATAAACGCGATTATTGATGAAAACATGAGCAATGTAAGATGTCCTCCGGCGCCTTCAATGTGTCGTATAGGCAATTTCAACTCCGTCGAGTACGAACAGTTAACTACCTTCCCTTTATAAACTGAATAGTGGCGTTCCGCTTGAAATAACCTGGCCCTTAGAGGGTTATGAGTCTCGTTTTAGGCTATTCATGATTAACTTAAAAAAAAAAAAAACAAAAAACAAAAAACGGACACTATAACGATGGGTACCATACACGGAAAAAAAAGATTAGTGAAAATAACCATACGGATACCTGATTTTGGCACCTGCTAGATGTTATGGTAAACTTGACCAGAAGTATGTTACATTTACCGATACTTTGAGTAAATTCGACATGCAATCAGGTAACATCACCTAGTACCAAGTCAAAACATAGTATGCTTCTGGTTAACATTACCATAACATCTAGCAGGTGCCAAAATCAGGTATCCGTATGGTTATTTTCGCCGTAGTTTTTTTCCGTGTAGCAACGGCTAAGTCTTACAATATTCTACCAATAGAATCACTCACCCACTGTTGAAACGATTGGTTTAGCGATGAAGTAAACGATCGGCCCGCTGGTTAAAACGGTTTTCTTCGTCGTTGAGAAGTCACTCACCGATCATCCAATATTCACTTTGACATGGGGGGGGGGGGGGGGGGGTCCAGCAATGTGGCAGTCATGCTTTCTCCCCAATTTGGTCGTATGAGAAACAATCGATCCTTGACGGGGAGATAGCCCTGTCGATTCCCAATCGATTATTTCTTATACATTCAAATGGGAAGAATGCACAGTTGTGCCAGACTGCTGGCTCCGCCTTTGCTCCTTGATCGAAATATTCGAACACGGAAAAAAGACAGGTAGAATTTACCATCTGCATAGCTGATTTTGGAGTCTGCTAGCAAGTATATGGTAAATTTTACCAGATTATGGTAACATGTACCAACATGTTACCGTAATTTACCACAAGGTTCGTTGCATTTACCATATGATGGTGAAATTTACCATACTTGCTAGCAGACGCTATATCAGCTATGCAGATGGTAAATTCTACCAGTATTTTTTTTCCGTGAACGAGTACGGAAGCTTTTACAAGAAAAAAAAAACGAGAAAACACCGATAAAGTTTAAGTCTGAAAGAGGATCGAAACGTAAACTTTCTAGATTAGCAAACTCCTTAATGCAACGAACTTTCGGTGATTGGTGGGTTTCTAAAGCACAAAATAACGCAATCAGAATGTAAACTCTAACAGCAAGGTCCATTGGGAACATTTGCCGGTGTATTTTTAATATGGTGGACATATCTCTATCTCTGTCTTTCGCAATGCCTTATATATGAGGATAGTTTTAGGAGGTACTCAAGATGGCGGATCAGAAAGTAATGCTTCAAAATGAACTGAAGTGTCCATTCTGATTGAAGTATACATGTGTCTGAAGCAAAGACATTATAGAAGAAAGATATGGCCTCTGCTATCTCTTTGCACGGGGGAAAAAGAATAATAAGCCGGTCATGCCACGGGCTGATTGGCGGGGCACTTCCCCGCGCGGGGGTATGAACCAATTTTACATTAGCTCTTATGGAGCCTCGCTCTTCAAACCTATTTTAGTCAACTATGTTTGCAAATAACAGTATCGAGTCTCACATATGTTGTACAGTATAGCATAATATACATTTAAACTAAAAATTTGGATCAATTTTAGGCGTCAATTCTTTAAAAATCGAAGTTATCGATCGGTTGGTCATTGTTTACTTTACCCATAACCTCTCTGCCTCATACTTTCTATCGTCAATATCTAGCGGATAAATTGACCGAAACTTTCGTTTAAGTTCGTGAATTTCAACTTTGAAAGCTGCTTATTATATCTGAGAACTTTTGAAAACTAAAAGGTAAATGCCCAAATGCGCAAATCCCAAAAGCGCAAATCCCCAAATGCGCAAAATACTCTTTTGCGCATATGGGTATGTTCTGGGCAAGGAAAATTTGCGTAAATGGGTGCATTTTACTGAGAACACTTTCAGTCACAATGCTATTAAACAATAATGTTTGATTTGGCAACCATGCTAACTCTAGTGAGTAAATGTGGAATGCAAAATCGGAGAATTTTAGTGGAGAATTTTAGTTTCATGGACACTTTAGAAAAAAATTTGCTTCATCTCATCCAAAAATTCTCTCCTTTATCGCTGTTCTGCAAGCAGAAACTTATATCAAGCTGAAGTCTGCTTTTAACTCATGTATGCCCAACTTTATTTGAACATGTTGGGTGTTTTCTGGTGTTTTTCTCAAAAAACAGCATCTTAGAGTTAAAAAAAAATTAAATTTAAAAATGGTGAAATTTTCTGGTCCAGCTAAATTATAGGCGCTGAAAGATCACAACATTGAGTTTTGAGTAAAATTGGCCTAAATTTACTGTAATTTGGTCCAAAAAAGAACCATTATATGTGGGTCGTTAACGACCCAATGGGCATATATGGGTCAAACCGCCAAAATCAAATTCCAAGGAAGAGAGCAAATTTAAGCAACTACTTTCTTCGCAGTCTCAGCTGTCAAGCAATCAACTCACGCTCAAAAGTTATCTGAAAGAAGTGGGTTGCAAATATACAGCGTTGCCAGCGCATTAGGTAAGAATTAGCAATTTAATTATCTTTGCGGTTTTGGGTCACATCTTTTTACATTAGCATTTGCGCTTTTAGGCATATTTCTCGAGATCCTTTTTGCGCTTTTGGAACATCGTTTTTGCGCTTTTGGGTTCTAGTTTTCGGATTTTTGCGCTTATGGGTGCTGTCCAACTAAAAGTAATTAGCATTTTTTTAAAAGAGTTTTATGTCTCGGCTCCATTAGCCGCGATGTTAATTTGGTTCATTCCCCCAAGCGGGAAATCCCAGCCTATGACAGTGACCTGGTTCAATTTTCGCCGCTAGGGGCCAGTCTTCTTCTATAATGTCTTTGGTCTGAAGTGTTCGCGAGAAACTCGTTGTAAATGTCGCAAGCGTTGCGTTTTGCATGCTAGCATTTGAAGGCGCTCAATGCACTTTTTAACTCGGGTGTGTGGTATTGAAAGGCTTAAGAAGCCATCTTTGAGACACAGTTCTCTTGCCTACATCTTTTCAGACGTTTAAAAGCACTGAAAAAAAACCGATAGTAAAAAATCAATCGGCTACAAGCTACACTTCCAAAAGCGTCGAAAATTTAAAAAAATTGCGGTTTCATTAAACTTGATAACTAAATGATCTCTCCAAAAAAATAAATATAAAAAATTAAATCACTCAAATGAAAATTATCGGTTCCTAAAGTTCAAACACTTGATTTTAAGCAACGCGTCTGGCATGAAACGGATTCTGCGTGTCTTATTAAATTATTTTTTATCTCCACTTTTCTTGTCTGCCTCCGTACTTCAGTTCTTTTTTCGTTTTATCGCTTTAAATTTTCTCTCCTTTTTTGCGTGTCCTTGCTCTCAGATATTTTTTTCTCTCTGCATAATTCTTCTTCCTCCTTTCTTTTCATGTTTTTTTTTTTTTTTTTTTTTTTTTTTTTTTTTTTTCCAAAAATGTATTAATTTTTTTTTTATAATCTGTGCGTAAATTTGCTCCATTGATTTCTCATCAAATCTCTCCGCTTTGTTTCAAATTTCAACTCGCACGTTTCGTTATCTCTGTCGACATTCGCAGAACCATACTTTTCTAATCACTTTTTTTTTTCTCTCTCTTTAATAATATGCACTTGCGTTTTTTCCTCTTTTTTTTCTTTCTTTCTTTATTTTTACTTAGCAGCCTCCAATATTTTACCGCGATTACCTTTTCTCTCACAATTATCATTCTTACTGTCAGTTTAATTATTATAAGTGAAGATTACATACTATAATTTAGAGGCAAGGGGTTCAAAGTTGCAATTCGTCAATATATCCACCCACGCAAAAGGTCAAACACGAGGGTGCTTGAATTAAACAGTGGCGTCGCGTCGCTTGCAATCTGGCAACGCAGATCTTTGTCCATTCAAATCCGTGAAAAAGGTTTTTTCTAATAACTAAACATTTTCCCATAAGCGCATTTTTACTTACCAATAAAGTTCAAATTTGGCAAAAATTTCGATTCCATTTTCGTAGTTTTCTCACATTGATTAATTTTCAATGCGAAAAATGCTGACAATTAGAATTTGCGCAGAATCAAGGCAATGTTAGGTGAGAAGAAAATAATAATATTTTCGAAATTATAGCGGCTCAAATGGCATTGATTTACACACTCCCAATGAAATTTTCGCGAAAACTCATTATAACACTTTTAAATTTATAGTAAAAAATGACACTTATGTCAGATTTTTATCGCGGACATTTACATCGTAATTAAGGAGGCCCTATACGTATAGCCGTTACTTCTTCTTCTTCGGACCACTTGTTCGTATCTGTAGAAAAAGAACATAAAATGTTCATGAACATGACTTGTAACATACATATAAGAACAAAAACTTGTTGACACTTTTTGAGTTTTCGAAACTTATTCAAGCATCAACTAGTAAGAGCAATACACTGAGAAAATGAAAAAGAGTACAGAATTTAACTATTAGTGTACTTAATAGCGAGGGGAAAAAATTAAAAGCTGTTAGTTTTAAAATTTAATATAGTTAAGTTAACATAACAAGGAGGTTATTTAGCTATTTTAAATGGGAAAACTAAGGTAAACATCTCAGTAGTTAACATCCCTGAAATTTGCACCAGTACCCGACTCCACTTTTTCACAATATGAAAAATATTAGTTTAGTGGCAATTTTGGTGTTTTACGTATTTTTTTCGAATGTTATACATCTGAGGTTTTAGAAAAAAATCACACATAACGCTAGTATTTCCACCAAACTAGTATACTTTTTACAGTGAGAAAATGGGTGTCGGGTACTGGCGCAAATATTAGGGGTGTTGGCTACGGGGGTGTTTACCTTAACGGTTTTTAAGTTTCGTCCTTAATTTTACGTATACCTAATCAAATAGTTAAATTGAGCACTTTTTTGTCTTGTTTTCTTTTTTTTTCAGTGTAGGAAATGACAACTTTGTATCGCTTTATGTTAATTTGATGAAGTTCCAATATATGTGTATAACATTTTTGTGATCAGTAAATACTAAATAGTATAAGTACTCTCATCTTTTTTTTTTTTTTTTTTTTTTCTTCTTACAAATTTGTTTATGAGTAACATAAAGATGGGGGGGGCAGAGAGAGAGAGAGGGAGAGAGAGAGAGAGAGAGAGAGAGAGAGAGAGAGAGAGAGAGAGAGAGAGAGAGAGAGAGAGAGAGAGAGAGAGAGAGAGAGGGACGTGAGATTAGACCGTATCATGCGAGTAAAAATTTGAGCAGCAGACGGGAAGCGTAGGCTCGCGGAGAATTAAAAATTCCGGGCGCGGGCGACCTTCTAAATTTGTGTTCCGATCTTGAATTTTGAATTAGACACCTATAATAAAAAAAAAAAAAATTGACGGAATGAAAGCTAAGGTATAACGTTCGCGCATTGTAGGTAATCAGCTTCTTAAAAAGAGCCTCCAAAAGAATAAGACTCCGCAAGTGCCGCGGAGTTATCTTTGTAATTCCAATTCAGAAAAGCCTTGTTTATGCCAAAGGAGCTCAATTAATCCGCACGACCCAAGGAGCAAGCGCGCGGTGCTCAAAAACTCAAATTCTTGCGCCTAAAATCGAGCCTGTAACATGTGTTTGGGGAAGTGAGAGACTATAAGCCCCTCCCCTCCTTGAGTTCGACAAACACCAGAGCTACCTTTTTGTGTATAACTAAAGACATTTTTCAATTCACCGATGAGTCCACCGGTTGAGAAAAGATTACACAATGGGGCTCTTGCAAACTTTTGCTGTCAAGAAATGAATAGCCCAATCGGATGTAAAAACCAGTGAAAGTCACGAAAATCACACTGAAAAAATCTAAAATTCAGTAATAAACTCAAAAACCTGCTCTAAAAGCAAGATCGTAATGGCGCTCCAACGCAGGTATGATGGGAGATTCCTGTCTCTTACGTCACTTTCTCTACGGAAGCACAGAGATACGTCTTAATTTAGATAGGGGAAACTCCCATGATGCCTGCGTCAATCCGCCATTAAGCCCGACTCTGAGAGTGAATTTCGTGATTTTTTACTGTACTCATCGTTATTTTTACAGGTTTTTATGCTAGAATCAACTCTTCAATCCTCTATATCAAAAGTTTGCTAGAGTCCCATTTAGTTCAGTCAATACCGTCTCTATACATACCCGGCTGCTTCTTTGGAAAAAGTGTGGGATAAGGGTTTGTCTCGGTACCTATATGTAAGCTTATAGAAGACTTATGGCGTCATCGAGTATTTTGGTTGGTTTTTTGAAGTTCAACCAAAAGTGGATAAGTACGTCAGTAATGAATCTTTTGGGCTTAGTCACTTCCCCAAAGCAGTAAAAGAGTTGAAAAGACTATAAATCACGGTTTTGCTTTTCATCAATATTTCATTCTCCATAAGCGTACGTATATCAAGACGACCCTAACCTCAAAAGAAGCAGCCAGGTACGTTTAAAGATGGTACTGTTTCAGTGCATTAAGAACTGCACAAAAATAATCTGTTCTGTAATCTTTTCTCAATCGATCGGTGCACTCGTTGTTAAATTATTAAAATATCCGCAAGTTTTTTGATGTCGTGAACGAATTAAATGACGACTCCACCGGTTGAGAAAACATTACAGATCAGAGTATTTTCCTGCAATACAGTCACACACTGAACTGAACTGTGTAATCTTTTCTCAACCGGTGGAATCATCGGTGAATTTAAAATTCCATAAATTATACGCAAAACGGCAGCTCTGGTGTTTGAGGAAGTGGGAGACTATAAGCCCCTCCCATCCTTGAGTTCGGCAAACACAAGTGACTTCCTAAAGAAGGAGCAATTTTTGAAGGTAATATGTCGACATGCCTGTGCAATCGACCGAGATATAATGATCGATCAATTGAGTCGAAATTTCTTTAAAATTCCAAAATTTCAAAAAAATTTAAAATTCAATATACATCAAAAACTCCGTTGACTTTTTCTTTTAAATATCTTTGGTCACAAGTATGATAGAAAAAAAGTCAACCTCTTTCGATCGATCGAAACGAAATCTCTAGAAAATTTCAACATTTCGGAGTCGAAAATCATTATGTCGACAGTTCTAAAATGTCTATCAATCGAAACTATTTAAACTTTCTCTTTTGATTCTATGATCACAAATACGATGGTAATTTTGATATTTTTTGTTCCATTGATTTTTTTCCCCCAAAGTTTTGAGTTATCAACCAATCGAAACGTTTCATTTCTATCGTACGCGCAGGCCTATATTGTCTTATTCTTATTGCACGTTCTTAACTTTGGCCATTATTTTAATTTTTTTTCTCTCAAAAATTTGCAATACACTGTGTCTAAGAAAACCGATGACTCGTATCGATTTTCTTCTTGGTGCCTCTGGTTCCAAATACTCCGATCCAATGGACGCAATCGTGAACGGGCCGAACTTAAGCTCCTAAACTCAGTGGCGAAGCGTTCAATTTGGCAATGTGTTGATTTTTGTGTGTGTTTGCATTGTGTCAATTTAAACCCACGCAAAAGGTCGAACTGTCACCGCACACCCATTGATTCGAGTCTATGGACTTGCATGGACAGTATGCATCGTTGCCAGATCACAAGTTTTGCCACTGATTGAACCGAAGAGCTGTTGTATATAGTTTTAAAACTAATGTCACAGAATACTCTAATCAGAACGGAAACTCTAATTCATTTTGAAACATTCTTTACTTCGGGCCGCCATGTTCGAAAGTGAGTATCTTCGGCAATCTTCGGCAGATCTTCGGCAACTGGCCGAGTTGTGATTGGTTGTATAGCCTGAAAAAGCATGTCCGCCATCTTGAGAAGTGAGTAGGCACAGTTGCCAGTTTGTGCCAGTAAATTCCAAATCTTGTTTCCATTCACTGAAAGAACTGTGCTCCGGTAGTACACCTATTGCTCCGGTAGAGCCGAAGCACGTGCTGATTCAGATAGCTTCGCGGAGCAAAGCTCGGTAGTACATAAGCACGTGCTTCGGGAATGTATATAAAGAAGAGTGAAAAAAGAGCGTGCCGCTACCCAGGATCGAACCGGGGATGTATCATTCCGGGGTCCAGTGCGTTACCACTGCGGTGCTCAGTGCTTGTGGAATTCGAGGCCTGATTGCTGCGTATATAAGGGTAGCGCTCCGAGGCGCACACCCTTTACGACGCGCTTAGTTAAGTGAGCAAACTCTGTGAATATGCTCCTAAATTGTAACGTAGCGTTCTTTCAGAGATCGCCGATGACAAATTCTCAGAGTGAATTGATTTCAAGAGTGAACCCATTCTACTCTGATACTTAACAGAGAAAAGATGGCGACAGGTCCTGCTAATTGTATGTCATTGCACAGGTTCGGGACTACCAGAGCATGTGGCTCGCTACTACCGACGGAAAGCCCGCTAGTCACAGAACTTTGCTTCGGATATGCCTCCTTCAGCTTCCCGAAGCATGTATTCGGTAGAGCCAGAACTTTTTTTTTTCAGTGTTGGCTCTTATGGGAGTTTCCCTTCTGATTGTATTATTCTGTGCTAATGTTTCATGAATTAATGACCTAAAAATTACCAGATATATTTGGTACGTACGTGGTGCTGGCTCAAAATTTGCCGGAACCTTTCCACATCACAGATTTTCCATAGTGTTTTCAAATTGGAACTTTGGCCGAATTACCGACATTTTCATGACAACCAGAATGATATTATAAGGTCAAATCTGACCTAAAAATGCAATAGGAAATCTGCGATAAGGTATCCAATCTATTTCATATATCTCTGTGGCATCTGTGAATTCAATAACGGCGCTGGCTTGTAAAAGTTATTAATAATAACATTTTTGTTTACATACTTTTGTTTCTATCCAAATACATTAATACAGCTCCGATCTATTGGTCAAATCATTCAATCGTTGTTTTTCACTCATTCGAATCTATGTAGGGAAGGGGAGTATTTGTTTGAGTGCTGTGGCGGCGCGTTCAATGTGGCTACAACGGAATTTTTCCATTTAAATCTACGTAAAATAATCGATCTCCGCGGGATTCACTGAAGCTCTGACAAATCGATACAATCCTATCGGTTCAAATGGTAAAAATACATGGTTGCCAAATAGCTCGAGTCGCCGCATTGTTTGAGCGGGAGTCGCCCTAGCTGTGTGGAATCGATATTTTACATTAGACGGTTATTGGTTCGGTAAACAGAGCGACGGTTATGAATTTTAAAATTTGTTTTTGTTATCACTGAATACATTTCTAATTTCTCTTTCGTTATAAAGAGACACAATAAAGGTGAAGGTCGAATTTTTTTATTTTTTAAAAAAAAATTCCATCTCTGTTCGTTTCGAGTGTGATACTCTCCATCGTTTACGAAATTGAAGTTAAGCAACCTCATTTCTCATGTATGCAAAACGATTTTGATTATACTTACTCGATAAATGAGACAAAAAAATATGGAATTTTCCGGTTTGAACTTTAAACGAAAGCCAAAACAACCATAGAACCTGTAGAAAGCTCAATACCGTAAGAAATCACAATACCCGATAATTTAGCACTTCAGACCCTAATTTAAAATTTTGATCAGAGATTTACTTCGGACATTTCTTCCTTATATTATGAGACCAGCTGCGTCACTCAAAAGCATACTCCCAGTTCTCATTCAAAATTCAATTAAAAATTAAAAAATCACCTAAGCTCTTCAAAATTGATTCGTCTCTTCGTGTTTCGTGTTATGTCAGCACTCCCCACCGAGGAAAAATCGTCTGGTGTCCCCGAAATAAGTTCATATTTAACATTTGAGAGTCGCACTGAAAACTGATCTCATCATGCACGAAACTAATGAGAAATCTGGTTTATCCTCGATTTTCTTGTACTATAATCTAGCTTTTTATTAAATTTTCAATATTTTTTTTTTTTTTTTTTTTTTTTTTTTTTTTCAAGTGTTGGGTGACTTTTGAAGCCACATTATTATCCAGTTGCAAAAAATTAGGGCTGTGCTAACGTTTCTGGAGAGGTGGGGCAAGATTGCATTGTTCCGCTTTAGCGACCCCCCCCCTCCCCTCGACTCAAACTAAAGGTGGCCTTTTTTAATCTTTTTTTTTTTTTTTTTTTTTACCTGTTCACCCTGATTTTACCACTCCTTGAAGAAGGAGAATGCCATGCCGCCTGGCCCGCATGCCCTTAAGGATGCCCTTATCTTATGTAATATAGCCTATCCGATAACTTTGAAAATAATGCTAAAAGTATAATGAAAAACGTGTAGTATCATCCATCGATTTTGGTCATCGAAATATTATCGAAATATCGATATTTCATATTTTGGTACTTTTAACTTTGTTTTCTAAGTTACATGGCCTAGATATATTTTTTACTGACACATTCAAATATGATTCTCTGGAATGTATGTATATATATCTTATTGACACTCTGTTTTCTCAAAAGTAAATCACTTTTAGCCTATAATTTGGCATGTATTTAACAGTAGCGCTCTGCTGTCGCAGAAAGTGGGACTAAACATTGAGGATTCACCTTTTATTGAAGGTTTTTAAAGGTCTGTAAAATCCGACATCGCTAATTTCCATCAGAGCTACTGTTTTGTGTATATTTAGTGACGATTTTAAATCACCAATATTTTTACCTGTTGAAAAGATCATACGGCTCAGTTTAGTTTATGACTGTAATGCCCGAAAAAACTCGCATCTGTAATCTTTTATCCGCGCGGAATCACCGTTAAATTATCAAGATATCCGCGAATTGTTTAAAGCCAGTCACAACATCACCGCGCGGTTGAGAAAAAGAGCCCAGATCAGAGCATTTTCGTGCAGTACACTGTGTAATCTTTTAGTCAGCCGGTTGGATCATCAGTGCATTGAAAAATGCCTTTTTAATATATACTTACACAAAATGGCAACTCTGCTTTTGTTGAGACTTTTAGGCAGAAAGACCATTTAGCTTTCATTAGTGGGTCAAATTTAAAAAAGTGATCAAAAAATAATTATCAACGAGTAATATCCAAAATACATTACAACCGCACGTTTGACCATATCACATGCATTGGACCTCATCTGAAACGTGGCAACGGAACCGAGCTGAAATAGTGTGATGGCTATTTGAGATTTGACTAAGTGTTTCATTCACCGAAATGAAAGTCACATATTTTGCACGTGAATGGTGGTGGGTATAAGTGAAGTCTGAAATATTAACTTTATCACCTAGCTCAGAGACACAGTTAAGTTGCCATGGACGCTCGAGTATTCAGTACACAGGGTGACAGTTAAAAAAAGACCCACCAAAAGGTTTTCACTGGAAAAAAAAATAAGCTAAATTTAACTAATTTCTACTTAAAAGTATGGACATACCACTTAAAACTGTTAGTCTGACTATTTGAATTAGTAAAATTAACTCCAGGCCATGTTAATTAACACGGCACGGAGTTAATTTTACTAATTCAAATAGTCAAACTAACAGTTTTAAGTGGTGTCCATACTTTTAAGTAGAAATTAGTTAAATTTAGCTTCTTTTTTTTTTTTTCAGTGTAGACAGATTTTTCAAAAAATTATAATTTTTTTTTATTGGACAGCACGCCGCTTAAAAGTGTCGATGGGGCTGTTGCACACTTTTGCTATAAGCGATTTAATAGTCGATTCTGGTACAAAAACCTCAAAAAATAACGATGGCAGCACTAAAAACTTCCGAAATCCACTCCTAAACTCGATAAACGCTTTTATTTGCGCGGGCGTTACGGTGGCTGAGGGTAGTAACAATGGGAGATTCCCATCTAAAAATACTGTAACTCCATCAAGAAGTGACCAATAAGAGACTACTTTTATTTGACACCGGTGTCAATAGGTGTTGCGGTACCATTCAGGATGTGGATCATCACTCTTATGACTAATTACTCTGTGAATCATCCTTATTGTCAGCATAGAGAGAGTGACGAAATTAAGATAGGAATCTCCCATTGTTACGGCCCTCAGCCATTATCACGCCCTCGTAAATAAAACAAGCGTTTATTGAGTTTAAGAGTGGATTTTGGAAGTTTTCAATGCTTCCATTGTTATTTTTCGAGATTTTTATACCAGAATCGACTGTTAAATCGCTTATAGCAAAAGTGTGCAACAGCCCCATTTGTAAACTATAGTTTCAAGAAGCAAAACAAAACAAACAAAAAACAAATCCGTAGTAATTTTTTCTCTGCTGATGTTTACAACAAAATATATAAGCTTTTGATTTGGAGAAATTCTGAATGGGTCCTTTTTATAAAGTCACCTTGTATATTGTCACCCTTGCTCAACACGCACGCTCTGAGCTGCATAATGGTCTGAGATCCAAAAAAAAGTTGTCAAAAATCGGTGAAAAAAAGTAATCAAAAATCATAGTTTTTTCGACCTTTGAAGCTCTTAATTTAATTTTTTTTTACAAACATTTCTATGTTTCAGTTACTTGTTACAGTGTACTCAGTGATTAAAATTGGTCTGGAAAGTTTGAAAATAATAAATTGAGTTTAGTTTTTAATTTATTTTTGGTATTTTTTTTGACGATTTCACAATCAGACCCTTGTTCGGTGTTCCACGATGCAAGAACAATTCTTTCGGTCACTATGCAGGCCTTTACATTTTTTTAGCGCGCAAATGTGTAGAATTCAAAAGTTCAAGTATCAGAGCTCTTGACTTGAAAAATCTATCGTAGCTTTTATCTCATTTGGACTTACGTAAAAGTATATTGACAGTTTAGACACGTAATTGAATCTCCAAGGATTATTTACTCTTTTTCGGCAAGGTGAGCATTTACTTTTGAGTTAAAGCTGTCTATGTTACTTTATATTTCAAGAATCATTTGATATTCTTGGATTTTTTCCTCAAAAACCACAATCTTAGAATTAAAAAAATGCAAAAATGAAAAAACGTGATATTTGTTGGACCAGCAATATGGACGTGCGCTGAAAAATAGCAGTAAAGTACGTGGGCCCAAATTAATTGACTAAAATTCGGTCCATAAATAACACAGTCACAGGGGGCTATATATTTATGGGTTAAGTGACAATATTGATCTAAAATGAGGCAGTTGCAAGGATCTGCGAATGCTGTTTACAAAAATTTTCTCTAACGTTAACACAGCACGGAGGTTATTTAACTTTTTTAAATGGCTCAACTAACAGTTTTTTAAGTTTTATTCATACTTTCTACGTTATTCAAATCGTTAAATTCAATACTTTTTATTCAGTGGAATTTTGAATTTTCCGCCTCTCAGTTCTCATTACATCAACAGAGTATTTTCATAGAGTATAGATAGGGTGTAACAAAACTATGTACAGTAATTTTTAGGGCGTGTTTTAGAGGTAAAAATAAGATTTTTTTTTTTTCCACAACCCTGGGTCCGAAATTGTAGTCTTTTCGAGTTACAGTGTTGCAAAGTTTCCGAAAAACAAATTGAAAAATTTTCATAACTCCCTCGTAAATTTTTCTTAATGCTCGTAAATAGGTGTTCTGAATCAGAACACCTATCAGAACTTCTGATGTATTTGTAAGTTGCGCATTTGCCGATTATGAACGTGAAAATGCGGTATGCACAAATTTATGGGGGGTTTTGCGGTTTTTATTGATTTTTCTCACTTTTTTTGGCCAAATTTTGTGAAAACATGCTTTCAGATTCATTACATTCAAAAACGATTAGCAACATTCAAAAGTTCGTAAAAAAATATGAATTTTTGGTCCTTTCAAGTTTTTCCAATTCACAAACCATTTCCAAGAAAATTGTCCCTAAAGTTGCAGAGGTCGGCCAATAATCGCCTTTTCTTTGATTTTGTCAATTCTTGGCTGACTTCTGCAACTTCAGAGACGATTTTCTTGGAAATGGTTTGAGAAAAGGAAAAACTTGTAAAGACCAAAAATGCTTTTTTTTACGAACTTTTGAATGATGCTAATCGTTTTTGGGTTTAATGAATCCGAAAGCATGTTTTTACATAATTTGGCCAAAAAAGTGAGAAAAATCAAGAAAAACCCCCAAAATCCCCCTCAAATTTTTGCATACAGCATTTTCACGTCCAAAATCGGCAAATACGCTTAAAATTACATCAGAACACCTATTTATGAGCATTAAGAAAAATTCACGAGGGAGTTATGACAATTTTTCAATTTGTTTTCGGAACCTTTGCAACAGTGTAACTCGAAAAGACTACAATTTCGGACCCAGGTTTATAGGGAAAAAAAGTCTTATTTTTACCTCTAAAACACGCCCTGAAAATGACTGTACATAGTTTTGTTACACCCTGTATATGTAGTCGTATAACTCAAGTGAAATTTTAAATATTTGAGTCCAGCAGATGGGTATTTTACTATTCAATCAAATCAGTTGCGGCGTGAGCAATCTATATCAACATTGCAAGCAGAGTCCATTCAAAGTCATTAAAAAGGTCAAAATATTGGGGACAGTGGCAGCTCGTGAAATGCGATTTATTGATGTCCACTCCATTAAAAACTATAGAAAAGTATCGATTCCTCGGAGTTTCAATTGCACCCCCTGACGATCGATACTTTTCTATATTTTTAAATGGAGTAGACATCGATACATCGCATTTCACGAGCCGCCACTGATTGGGGGTGCTCAGCTAGTGCAACCTCTCGATTCGATATTTTACAATCTTTTAAATGAACGAAATGCAACATTGCTGGATGGTACTCGCCGAAATTGCTGATTAAATACATGCAAAATGGCAACATTGTCACTAGCCGCTGCCGTCACAGAATAAGGAATGTATCGGATTTGAAGGCCCAGTCGTCGGGACGAATTCGATATTTTAAATTTTAAACCCCGCCTTCCTGAATAATTCAATTAACTCAACGGTAAAGTATACAGATATGCACTTGTTTTGCGTCAACAGCTAGCTAGACTAAAAACGCAAGGAAGACGGTTTAAATAAGTACCGCAGATCAATATACGATTAATCCATAAGAAGAGTCCAAAGGATAAACGATAAATTTCGACAAAATCAAAATTAAAGTTTTCATGGTCATTTCCAACGGGATCCAAAAGAACAATTTGAATCCACAGAATTGAATCTACAGAAGCGCAAAAGACAATCAATTTTGGTGGATGTTCTACTCTATTTAAATTTATGTTAAAAATAATCGATTTTTCTGGAAGAAATTACTTCCTCAAGTATCGATCATTTTACATAGAAATTAATGGAGGAAATGTATCCAGTCTTCACATAGTCCTTGTGACAGTGAATACAGTATCTAAGACAGGTAGTTACAAATTATTCTTTGTGCCACCATGCTTGACAACTGAGTAAACTCATGCTAAAAGGATTTAAGTCCATTTAAACCAACAAGTTATACCTACAGGTATATCTAACCATAAAGGAGCTTTTTGCAACGTAATTTTAAAAACAACATACGGTAGCACTATGATGGAAATATCTTATGGACATTTTACACGGGCTCATCGGTTTGTTCGCATCTTACTTTTCAACCTTTAAAATTTAAAAAAAAAAGTATGTATGACGGATTCATTCAAAGTCCATTCAAAGTCAATAAAAAGATCAAAATATTGGGGACAGTGGCGGCTCGTGATATGCGATTTATCGATGTCCCTCCATTAAAAACTATAGAAAAGTATTGATTTCTCGGGGGATTCAATTGCACCTCCTGACGATCGATAATTTTCGATAGTTTTAAATGGAGTAGACCTCGATAAATCGCATTTCAAGGAGGCACACGGAGGCACTATGATGGAAATATCTCATGAACATTTTACACGTGCTCGTTGGTTTGTTTGCATATACGGAGCCAGCAATTAGGCAACTGTGAATTCTTCCCTTTTGAATGTATGAGAAACAATCGATTAGAAATTGGGCCATGGCCCCCTCAAGAATCGATTGTTTCTCATACATTCAAATTGATAGAATCCACAGTTGCCAAATTGCTCGCTCCTCCCATGTTTGTTGGCATCTTACTTTTCAACCTTTAAAGTTTAAATAGAAAGTATGCATGACGGATTCATTGGAAATTGGTTTGAAATGAAGATGAGTATATTAAACATGTTTACATGTGGGCTACTCAATGAAACTATAATGCTTACGCACTAACTAACAATGGAGCTGATGCCCACTTTTGCTGTAAGCGATTTAAGGGTCGATTCAGACGCAAGAACCTGCAAAAATAACGATGGTAGCGATAAAAATTCAAGAAATTTGCACTCCGAAACTCATTAAATGCATTTAAATGCGCAAGCGTTATGGTGCCGGTGTATAAGTCACTAAAAATAGGAGATTCCCATTTCTACTTTCTCTGTGTTGATAAGGAAGATTCACAGAGTTATTATAGACTCCAGTGTAGTGACCCACAGTCGATTAATGGCACCCTGACACCTAAGGACACCGGTGTCAAAGGAAAGTCGTTTCTTACTGGTCACTTCTTGATAGAATGATTGGAGTGACAGTCACTGGCGGCTCGTGAAATGAAATATATCGATGTCTACTCCATTTAAATTTATGGAAAAGTATCGATCGCCAGGTGGTGCAATTGAACCCCCGAGGAATCGATACTTTTATATAGGTTTTAATGGGATGGACATCGATAAATCACTTTTCACAAGCCGCCACTGTTGACAGTATAATTAGTTATAGCAATCTCTCATTATTAGTGCCTTACGCCGCCATCATGCTCGCGCATTTAAATGCATTTAATGAGTTTTAGAGTAAATTTTGTGAGTTTTAGTGCTATCATCGTTTTTTGCAGGTTTTTGCATCTGAATGGGTCTGATGATCGAAATTGGAATCATGCTTGGAACTCCTGTGAGTTATTGTTTCATTTTGATAAGTTTTCACAACCTTTCACAACCTTTTGCGAGGATTTGAGGATATTGAAACGTAAGAATTCGAGCAGACGCCGACAGTGTTTACTGTTTATTTGTTTATGAAGTCAGCTATGATGACAGTCGGTCGTGATTATTTGAATGTGCCGCGCTAATTTCGCGAAATATCGTGCACGTGGTGGAAAGATACAGGGGTGAATATAGTGTCTAGTGTTTTTCGCAATTTGTGAGTTTCATACTGAATTTTAGTGTTTTCTGATGCTGCCATTGTTATATTCTCGGCTTTTTACATAGGAATTGATACTTTAAAACGCTGTAGCCGAAGTGTGCAACAGACCCATTGTCCCTTAAATCGCTTACAGTAAAAGTGTGCAGCAACCCCATTATTTTCCTAAAATTAATTTAAATTATTTTACATAATACTGCTTTTGGAAGTTAACTTGTTTTTGACCAATTCCTAAATATTTTTATATCATTCATTTATTCGGTATTATTAAAGATTATAATCTTTGGCAAATTCCTTGACTAATTCCTGGATGAAAAACTCGGACGGAAAAATCAGTGTTAGAAAATGGGCCAAGATCGCCAACTTGGAAAGCATTAAAACGGACTAGTTTAATTTATCATCAAGGCTGTAAATGACGTAAATTAAAAAAAAAAAAAAAAAAAAAAAAAAAAAAAAAAAAAAAAAAAACCTTTGTCTGTAAAATTCCTTCGTAGTAATAAATGTCTCGCTTGAAGTATTCTCATTTAACTTTGCTGATTAGACTAGATTAATAAAAGATGGAGAGTGTTTGCTAATTTCCTGATTTCTTTTCTTCTACTTTTCTTTTCCCCGATTTTGCAAATTGTTATTTGTCGATCAAACAAAAACGACGAGTGCATTTTAAGAGAGAGAGAGAGAGAGAGAGAGAGAGAGAGAGAGAGTGAGAGAGAGAGAGAGAGAGAGAGAGAGAGAGAGAGAGAGAGAGAGAGAGAGAGAGAGAGAGAGAGAGAGAGAGAGAGAGAGAGAGAGAGAGAGAGAGAGAGAGAGAGAGATAGGGAGAGAGAGAGAGAGAGAGAGAGAGAGAGAGAGAGAGAGAGAGAGAGAGAGAGAGAGAGAGAGAGAGAGAGACAGAGAGACAGAGAGAGACAGAGACAGAGAGAGACAGAGAGAGACAGAGAGAGACAGAGAGAGACAGAGAGAGACAGAGAGAGACAGAGAGAGAGAGAGAGAGAAAGAGAGACTGAGAGAGGGAGAGAGAGAGAGAGAGAGAGATATCATCGCTGAGTGGGCGTTGGTGGCTGAGTGGGGAGGAGTGGGTGGAGGCAGTGGCGGGGGAGAGGGGAGGGGAGGGGCTGTTGACGTTCTCAAACCAAAACAATCGCGCCGTTCCATGTGCCACCACGATCGAAATTCGTGCCGATTTTTCGTAAGGAGATGGGAAACCTGCAAGCTGGCATGTGTAACTTTAAAACTTGCAATTGTTTGAAAATCACGCATTTTATCTCTCCACCGCACACTGAAGCGAAACTAGGATTCGTTACAATTAGCAGTATAGCGAAGAGTGCTAATTGGCAACATGGCATTTTGTCCATTCGAACCCATAGAAAAGGTCGAATCCGCTGGTCATCGGCGATTCCTTGATAATTCGATATTTTTCATGGGTTTTAATGAGCCAAATGCAGCGGTGCAAGATTGCACGCTTCGCCACTGACAATTAGAACCAACGAGCTGTATAGTGTATAGCTATAGAGAGGATTTTAGGCATTTAATTCAAGAGGGCCGCGTCAGGCGCCAGACGCCCTTATTGTGTAAAATTGTCTTTCGCTTCCTTATACCTAAAAGTGTATGTATTTGTACCAAGTTTGACTTTGATACGATGATTTTACACTAAATGCCACATTTATGAGGGACGTGATGTTGAGGCTGCATGCACGGAGGCAATCATGATGTAAATCCAGTGGCGTCGCGTGCCATCTGGCAACAATGCAACTGCTCCATTTAAACTCATTAAATAAATCGACTTTTCCTTGTGCACCGGCACCCCCTGAATTCGATATTTTTCATGAGTTTAAATGGATAATATACATTGTTGCCAAATTGCACGCGACGCCACTGTGTACGTAAATCTCTTATGGACGTTTTTCACGCACTCTCGGTTTGTTTATTGCCTCATATTTTTTAACCTTTAAATTTAAAAAAATAAATTGCGACAAATCTATTTGAAATTGGTTTTAAACAAAAGGGCAGTCGTTTTAGAGTGGCTATATATCTGGACACAGAACTCGATAAAACGGTTACTTTTGGAAGGATTTGCATGATAAAGAAACTGACACATAACAGAAACAAGCAAAATTTTCTCATCTGGATAGTTGCATTGGAATTCTGTGTCCAGATAGTCATAGCCACTCTACAACACTTGCATTTTCGGAGGGGGGGGGGTCAAATTTGGATTCTTACCCCGGGGTAGCATACGCATACGGCGCTCAAGATACGTTACTTTTTTTATATTTATACAGCGATGATATTTTGACATTTAAGATTTAAAAATTCTAATATTTTTTCGATCTTGAAATATCGATATTTTTTTGAAATATTGATTTTTGTTCTTGAAACTCAATTTTTGATCCCTGGTGTGTTGGTCTTCAAAGCCCCTTTCCTTCACACAGTCCCATTGCCATGCATATGTTTGATAATGCATAATCGGTAATTGTACTACACAACACAATGTACTATCGACGAAAGATTGTCGCGAGATTTTCACGAGCTAAATTTTGCCTTCAAGGTTCTGGCTCGGCCACTCTTTATACTCCTCACACCTTGCAGGTGAGATGCCAGAGCGGGTGGGGTGGGAAAGCCGTTGCAGATCAGTCTCACTTTTACACCCATACCTGAGAATGTGTGAAAATCGAGAGACAATCTTTAATTCGTCGATAGTACTTACTGATTGCTGATTGTGTCCGAGAAATTCGTAATTGGTCCTTCGTTGCAAAGTTTTGAGTTTTGATTTCCATCAATAAATCGATTATCTGATTCCAACAATAATTGAGGCGGTGGCTGCAAAAACAGCACATACCGAAAAACCTGATTTCCAGAAAACGCATTTAAAGTTTTCATTTGCTAATAACGCGTTGATATGATTCGGAAATGAGTACAATTTTTCTTGGTTTTATGCTTTGAACCCTTTTTGAAGAGAATCCAAGGACAAATTTTAAAAAAAAATTGGTTTGAGTTCATTCGCGGCCAATTTAAAAAAGTGAGTTATGTGCGGTTTTTGCACCCAACAATTAAATTAACGCAAATTTAATAGGATTTGACAGTTAAATGAGAGAATAATAATTTTTTTGCCATAATTTATTGAAACATAGAAATTTAAAGTAAAGTAACAACGCAAACTGAAACAAAAAAGTAAAAACTAAATAATATATCAGCTATATTTGGCTCGCAATTAAATGTAAAGGAAAATGACCTCTCAAAGTACATGAGCATAGCCAGCAATTTGGCAACCATGAATTCTTCCCATTTGAACGCATGAGAAACAATTGACTCTTGAGGAGACCATGGCTCTTTTACTAATCGATTGTTTCTCATGCATTCAAATGGGAATAGTACACAGTTACACACAATTATACGTATTGTGCATGTACTCGTATGTGCTGTTTTTGCACCCATCGACGCGATATCTCCGCGTAGAATCATCGTCACGTCACCAAATTCACAGGGGTGATACTTCTTGAGTATAATTTTCAATTGCGCTGTTGGGCGCAAAAACAGCACATACGCGCATGGGCTGTTAATGCAGGGGCCGCCTCAATTCCAGTACCCGGTAGAGTTTTTCTCTCCTCTAATTTTTTCGATCAATTGCGCGGTGTGCATGAGTTTTTATATTTCGATCCAAATATCGACTTTGCAAATTTCTAGGTTTTCTTTTTCCCTCTTCGAAAAAAAAAAACAATGTCGAGTTCCAACGATCGATGAAGTCCTATAATCAACCAAAACTGCCTTAATGCGTCTCCTGCAATCAGTTGTAAAAACATACAATCGGTTAAAGACGAACGATTGAACGACGAACGTGGCTCTGTTCCAAAACAGCGTTTAAGACGATCGCGATTTTTTTCGCGTTGATCGGTATCACACTTTTTCTCACTTTGATGTTATCAATGAGGAACGTCATTATGGAATCGATGTGATTGAATCAAATGGACTATCGATTATACTACATCTAGAAAGGCAGGAACATGCATTTATATGCTGTGTATATGTGTATGTATCAGTCTCTCTTTCTCTCTCTCTCTCTCTCTCTCTCTCTCTCTCTCTCTCTCGCTCTCTCTCTCTCCCTCCCTCCCTCTCTCCCTCCGTCCCTCCCTCCGTCCCTCCCTCTCTCTCTCTCTCTCTCTCTCTCTCTCTCTCTCTCTCTCTCTCTCTCTCTCTCTCTCTCTCTCTCTCTCTCTCTCTCTCTCTCTCTCTCGGCTTTTGCAGCGTATTCCGTCCAGCGAGTGCTTTCGATAAGAGAGCCATGCTATTTGTATAGTCGATTTGCTCACTTGGAATCCACGAGAAGAAAGTGCGATTTGCGTGTCCCTCCTCATCGGACCACAGTAGCTGAAAATTTTTTGTCGTTTCGGTTAGCCGATTGTAGAACCAGCTGCCAATAAAATTAAGAGATCCAAAGTTGTACATTTGTGCCTTTAAGCATGGCGTACGAGGCATCATACAAAATCTTACGTCCCTCTAAACCATTTTTTTTTTTTTGGCAAGTAACATTTGAAGTAACATTTGCATTGGATGCATACAAAAGCGCATACATAGCAGAGAGCAATTATCTCCTTTCCCCTCTCTATCCCTCAATATTCGCGGAATTGATTAAAATTGTTGAATCCCTGAAATTTTTTTTGAGAACTTATCGGAGTCAACGACCGCTGTCCGAGCATCTTGATTTTGTACTTCTTATCAACTTACGATCCGAACTATTATTTATTCCTTAAACTTGTTGTTGCGACGTTGCCATTTTCTTTCATTTACTCGACACCGGGAGGGAATCGGGAATCGGAGATCGTCACGGGAGGGAATCGGAATCGGGAGGGAATCTTGGGAGGGAATCGGGCAACTCCCAAAGCGCTTATAGCAAATGTGTGCAACATGTCTATCTCATGAGCCCTGAGATAGACTTTAGACAGTAAATCCTTAGCTCACGAGTTAAAGAGGGGTAGGTATACTAGGCAAGTATGTCACTGCCGACCCTCATCCAAAATAACTCGCGTGAAATGTCTGTGCACGCTCACTTTAAATGATGCACTTCTTTTTATTATTCGCACTGGAGTGTTGCATATTTCTCGACGGTAAGGAGGTGGGGGAGGAGGACATTCATGCGGGGAAAATGACTTCCGCATAT